>JAQGAH010000572.1:0-32234 GCA_034696885.1 Lepidocyrtus paradoxus | reverse complement strand
TCGAAACGTAGGCGCAATAAAAATATCGTTATAAAATCCTTCCGTGACACCTCTTCAACATTTATCAAGAATATAATAACAAAATTATATGAATTGTCCTCTGAACTGGCGTTTAGCATGCATGTTCTCAACCAATGGAAATCCCCACAATAAAAAAATGAAACTGGCTCTTCCTCGCCTTTAAAGTTGACAATCGCGCAGTCAGCTCACCACCATATAGCATCACACGGTAGTTAGGCTCCTTACTTGTCTCTTTTTCTGCTGGATAATAAAGTGGTAGCCAGAGCTCAGGAGACAATGGATCTCTCCCGTACAAGAGGAAAGTCACACCTGTGAGTGGAGCAAAGACTGCGTTGATGTTGTTTGTGAATATAATAAGATTACATTAGTTTTAGCAGCTCCATAGCATTCCATTCGCTATCAACCGTAATCATCTGTCAGTGTCCCTCTCACTTCTTTTACCTCAGCAAGTAATATAAAAGCGATGGAAAGTTTCGCAGCAGGATTTTTGCCGATTCTTCGCTGGTGATCCACACGATTTGACTAAATTATGAACCATTCGCTTATATGGCCACACACAGACCCGAAAAATAATCAGCTTTTGATCTCTCTCTCTCTCCTTATATTTTACTACTACATATTAATATCACTACCACATAGCTTTCTTTGTAGGAAGATGTTTATAACGGGAGAGAAAATCTATGCATCATCTCTTTGTATATCAAAAGGACTCATCTTAATAATGATCTTCCTTTTTTCTCGCATATGAAATGCTTTTTCATTCGTTGAAGGTGGTTTTTTCTATTACTAATGTTATGTCTGGCCGATTCTTAGCTCACTCCTCCCAGTCATTATGAATGCGGTATTTTATGCCAGGGCTTATTAGCCCGTCTTTAATATTGATGCAAATAACGTGGGTCCTCCTAGCATATGATATGCTTCTGTTTTATTATTTTATCAGTGTGACTACAATCCTGCCTTTCTTCAAATGACCAAAAAGAACTCTGAAATCCCCCATGTTGAATAAATGATAGGAAATATTAATCTCACATTACTTCGGTTTAGTTTTTATTACATCAACATGATCCTCAGTTCAAGTTCTTTTACCAATGACTGAAGCAAAAGCTTTAGTCAATTCAATTGATATGTCTTGCTAATCATCGTATCATCTTATTGGGGTTGAATACGCGTTGGAAAAAAGTTAAGTACTGAAGGGTTAAAAATTTGATAATAGAACAGAGCATTTACCAGAAATGTTCTTTAGCCACTCACTCACTCTTTTGGGTCATCAAGTCGCCAAAGGTGTTTCATGTCAAACTGTGAGACTGTCACCTCATATGAGTTATGATGTCGAATACATAGATCCTGCCAACAATGGCTATAATCAACATATCAACCTCTTTAAGAGTTCATTTATAGCCATAGTGCACGAACAGACTTACCATCATCACAACTCTACAGATTCACATAGCCAGAGATGTGAAAAATATGACAAGTCACGTTTTTTGTGCTGCCATCTACGATGACAAAAGATTGTATGAACAAATGTTGATGTTTGATAACAAAAAATTTTGATTGAGACCAGATTGTTAAGAAAATATTCTTCACATTTTGAGCTAGAAGTAACATGCTTAACAGGTGTTCAAAATAGTTTATTTTAGAAAGGGGATGAAAATGATGAAATGCAGGTTTAAAAAAAATAAGAATGGTGAAACCCATGGAATATTTGCAATTGAATTTCCAATGGGAAATCTTGTTTATTGCAACTGAAGCATAAGCAACAACTTTGTACTTTTGAAAATAATCAATTATCTGCATATTACATATTACAACGCCGATAAAATCATAATATTTTTTTTTAAAATTTCAATTGTAGTGTAGATAGCTTGTTAGTAGCTCAATTGCATTAAGAGTACAGTGACCATTGATTTAGTTAAATATTGTCAATACTTTACAGCTCGTCATTACATTTTTTGAATGGCTGAACTATAAATATATTACACTCCCTATAAATGAGGCGAATAATACAAGAGAACTTGATAAAGTAACTTTGCTGGAAACGTAAATAAATTGCAAATTTAATTTCCCTTGTATTTAATATTGCATGAAAAATGAAACATTTAAGTTTTAAAAACTTTTTCTTAGTATTTTTTTAATTAATTCAAATTAATTAACTTTAATTGTAGCGCTTCTGATAGTTATTTAAAACATATGTCAATTTGAAATAGTGTTTAAAGTAATATTTTGAGTTTTTTTCATAAGGTCATGTTTGAATAGTTCAGTAAATATTTTTTTGAACTTAACTATAATTATTTGCAATTTATGTGCTTCTAAATGTTGTTTTAAGCTAATATTCATACAACACTTTAGGCGTTTTTAGATCATAAAACTATATATTTTTTTGGAGACTGATTGATTGGTGATATTTTTCACAAGTCTACACATAACATTCCCATCATCATTGTAATATCTCATAAATAACGAAAAACCAGCTTCTTTTCATCTTTTACTTCTGACATTGAAAGACATCTCAAGACCTCATAGTGCACACCTCACACCTAAAAGTTAATGTAATAAAATGTGATAAAAATCCCCTCACATTAAACATTACACAAATGGATCTTCACATACTTATATAGTTTATTATATTTTTAAGTGTGTGCATTACGACAACAAAAATCTCACACACCCTTTTTTCTCCACTGAGGAAAGTAAATTTTTAGGTTTAAACTTAAAGATTGTAGGTAGCTCTCCACTTTAACATTATTAAGAAGGTATTCTTGAAGTACCTACTTTAAAATTGGCCATTCCCCCCATAATAAAAACTTTTTTATTTTTAATATACGACTGGATATTTTCTGAATCCACAACAACTTTATGAAATGCATAATAATAAAATATTTTTAAAAAATCAAGAAGACAACTTTTGTCTCATTTTTTCCCACTGCTTTGTCTTGTCGTCTGCTTATCCCTCACTTCATCGTAAAAATGATCATCATCCTGACTATGAGGATCTATAAAGATGTGCAACTTACTTGAGCCAAGTATGCAATCCAACAAACAAGAGTTTTTAATAACCTCCGCTCATCATATCATTCCACTTAATTTTTTAAAAGGAATAAGCGATGTGTGTGATGATGGTAGATTGGCCCGATCTGGTGTGTCGCTCCTGCTGTCCCTGAGAGTCAAAGTTGATTACATTTATGCTAATGCGAAATGTCACCATCGGAGTCATTCCCTCATTCATCCTTTCAATGCGGACATAAGTGTGGGCTGTTTCGTTGTCAGTTCGTCCGAGAGGGTTTTTGTCGCAAACAGCAGCTTAATAACCCGAACAAGCAAATAATGCTCTAAAAGAATAAGCATCACACTCTATTGTTGTTATATAAAATAATGTATTTTCCCTCCCTATCTTTTCATCTCCCTTTCAGACCATGAATTTGAATGCAATAAAATGTCAGTAAACTCCCCAAACAAGTCAACAATTTGTACGTTTTCCCTTCCAAAAAAGCTTGAGCAGCGCAGTCACTGGCGTGCACACACAAGATCCCAACACACACGGGTTCCATATCTCGCATGAAATCTGCATAATTTGCTGGTCATTCTGATTAGTTCTGCAACTTTTCCCAACAACTTAACAAAACTGTATAAAGATGAACAGAGTGCGAGTTTAAAGCATCTCGTCGTTTGCTAACTAAAAAGGGTAGTCTACGGGAAACTAAACTGCTCCATCAGACAAAGTTGACTCCTTTCTCCAAACATGTTTTCTCTCTTTACATGTGCATATGGCTATACTAGAAGGATCTCCATGTTGACGACGAATCCAGTCTGGCACATGTCCCTCCGTGGACATTACCCCTGATTATGCATAGCTTTATACAGATCAATCTTTATGAAACAGAGACGTTGACAAAGCCATCAAGCCGAAATTGTTTCTGCCAATCATTCTCCCGTGCTTATAAGGGACCAGCTCAAATTTGTAGATTTGTTACTTTCCCTCCTTTTCCAGGGCTTTCCACCATATTTACGTGGCATTAGCAAAGAAAGCCTCCCAAAGTTAGGTAAATAACGGAGAGAGAAAGAGCGATAACGCAATCCTAACATGCAGAGCCTACTATTTGGCAAGTTAATGAATTCTGTAGTCACTCAGTCAGAAATTCCATTTGCATTCCCCAGGTTTTCCGAGCCTCTCGCTAGTCAAGTTGGTGAATGCCGTTCTAACATATTTATTCCAACTGTTTATGTCTCGCTGTTGTTTTCCTCAACAATAACAATAATAATGGAGGGTGCACTGTAGGTATGGAGGGTGAATTCAGTGCTATTTGCATACGTAGAGCGGAACGTTGTACGTAATAATATAAAATATATGTGTGAAAACGAAACAGTTTTTTTTTCTCTGCTTTTTGATCGTGTGGAAACTGAGGGAAATCCAGGAAATAGATTCACCAAAGATGGGGATTACACGGCATATCAACCATGTAATTGGCTAGATACTTGCTAGCAATTTCTAATACTTGGGTAATGTGCTCCCTGGCTTATATATATGGTATAGGAGATCTTGTTGAGTTACATAATGCAAGTGACAGTAAATCTGTTTTTTGGATTCTAGGTCCCTTCATGTATGTGTGTACTCATCCCTTTCACTTCTTTTACTTTCCCATTTCATGGTGTTATTATTTAGGCTTTTCCCGTTTCCCTCTCAGTTGATATGTCGTTTTTGCAGCTGTTGTCAAATAGTATTGTAAGCTTGTTTCCTCTCTTGATAACAATATTATTTGTGAAACATGAAAAAAGCTTGAGTGACACGAAGAAAGTTTCACCGAAAGCAGTTGGGGGACTGCCAGTAAGAGTTTTCGATGATGATGATGAGTTCAGCCCTTTTTGCATTTGACTTCACACGACAACACTGGATCTTGAAAAGCAGTTGAAGAGAAGAGAAATCATAAGCAGGAACATCATCATTCTAATCATATTCCAGTGCACTGTTACACTATTAGGTTTAAGTATATGAAAAAAATATGGAGCTCTTCTTATAACTAAGTAGCTTTATACGTTTTTTCTTCATGATTCCCTTTTAGGGGTAAGCAGAGGATTACAAACTAATAGTGTACCTATGTCTTCCCTTGCCATGATGGCTAAGTAGATTGTTTGTCTACCAACTTGTTATGTACACAAGTGACAGTCATCAAGTAAGTGAGTACTAAGGGTTTCGTGAAAGTGTCATCTTGTCGTAATCTTTACCCCTATCAACCCTTGCGCCATGTGACTCTTGGAAAAAACGGATTATTATCATTATATTATACTTTTTTCGCTCACTTCCCCCCTTTCTCTTTATTCCTAAATACATTATGTGCACCCGGCTGGGAAATGCTCCAAGCTATAGTTGTATACATTATATAATAGCGTTGCATTTTTCTTGTCTTTTCCTTGTGGGATTGTTATTTAAATTTTGTAACTTTAAAAAACAAAGTGGAAAAATGCTGGGAAAGAGCAATTTAAAGTGGAATGAATGAAATGTCGCAACTTGATAAAAGGAATTTTTCCAGACTTGCATGTAAGCAAAAAAAATTTTACTCTTGATTTTCAATAGGTACTGCATTTATGCACTCATCCTCTCTTTCTAATTTCGAGCAATGATATGATATGAGCGTAGTTCATCACAGTCGCAGTCCCTTTTCTGTGTAGAAATGGCACATATGTGCTTTCACTCATTGATGGTTACGCTAACAAGTCGAAGCCAGTTCAAAACTAAAATCGCTATTCTGTCTGATTTACGGCCCCCGCGTTGTGAAATGTCCGCATCCGGAAATGATTGCGACTCTCCAAGAAACCCGATGATGGGCTGATTTTTCTTCAACAGCTATAAAAATTCAGATCACGAACTAGCAATATGGAGAGAATGTCACAGATATGATCCTTTCTGGTTTAAGTAATCTCTGCACTGTAAAAAAAACTAAGAATATTATGTGGCTCGTTCTCCTCCATTCCAACCGATAATATCAACATGGAGGGGAACTGGAATGTAAGGATTGAACTTATTTTTTAAGAAACAGACCATCAACCATGTCCTGGGGACTTTCATAAAGCAATCTGTCTTAACATCCTCTACCATTCCCATTTATTCCCCACAGCCTGGCCAATATTAGTCGGGAGTTAGTCTTAATATTATGAAGTTTATACGGTTATGCTCAGCCAAGCCAAGGTATGGTAGTTTCCCTTCAGATCTCTGTGTTATTGTGTGAGGCTCGTTGACTACTTCCTTGTCATTATTATGTCGACTGTTTTTTTTTAAATGTCAGTACTTTACAAAAAAGCCCAATTTTTTTCAGAATTCTTAACAGTTATTGATGCTGGGAAGACAGAGAGAGAAATATACTGGGGTTAAAACGATGATGAAAATGCGAGACAGTAAATGTAATGATGGGAATAGCCCCCACAAGAAACCGTTGGGGAAAGCATGAAACCGCAACCAAAAAGCAACGGCACACTATGGTCTCTGTGCTCTTCCAAACTGGTAATTTATTCGTAGCCATGTTGGGAAAAAGTCAAGTGACAGCGGCTCTCTTATCTTTATTATTTCTTTCCTAAAAGCCTTCCCTCCTTACCAAACATATTTTTATTGAATGCCTTGAGGTTAGATTTAGTAGAAAAAATCCGGACAAAGAAAGGGAAAAGACGGATGGAATGGGAAAAGACTCTTTTAGCTCCGCACACTCCACTGGACCCATTCTCAACCATCTCAACAACTCAGATTTTTGATTATGGGAAATCTGATACTTGTTCCGTGGGTTTAGCCATTTCATTCTGGAGTGCATCAAAAATTCTATTATTGTAGCTGAGGACAATTCTTTTTTATTGCGGGCTGATCCTTCCAGTTGAATTGGAGGGACAATAACGAAATTCGGTGGTAATAAATATATCGTCATTATCGCAAGGTAGCAAAGGAAAGCTATTGCAGTCATCAGTTTTGTGGAGAATAGTTTCAGCTCCAAAATCCAGCATATTTCTTAACTAGCTTCGTAAACAGTCAAGTTGAGAGAAATAACGCACTGTAGTAAAGATAGACTTGTATTATCATCGCAGTAGAGAAAAAGTAATGGGAATAAGCTGGGAAATCACGTTGCAAAAAAACCGAGAGAAAACTTATTTTTTATATGACGGTGTCTCGCGTATGAAAAATGTGACTGGTTCAAAAGCAGCGATAATATTTATTCTCCCCCTGTATACTATCTTACTTCTATGAATATTGTTGGTTGAGAACTATAAGACATATTTTATTCCCCAATATTGCTCAACACAACAATAATACGATATCTAGGAGCAATTTGCAGTTGACTATTTCACAAGGGCCGGAGCAGACTATCTACATTTTTATGCAGAAAGAATGGAAAAGTGGGAGCTGTAGAAATGCACATCAGTGAAAAAGTCAGCATGTGGAAGGAGAGTAAATCCTTGGAGGGATTTGAGGTAACTGAAGAGATGTCAAATGGTCCAGAAGTTGCAAAAGCCTCCACTTCTGGTGCTTATTTGTTACCCTTATATAAAATGTTGACTAGTATAGGACGATGCCCTGTAATGCTATTGCTCTTATAGGATATGAGGAAAATATTTTTTGAAGAATTTGAGCCTTATAGGTCTACTTCTGGAACTGTAAATGCTGTTAACGAACGATATGTATATGCATGTCATAGGATGCGTCACAACGTGTGCCCCATCATCTCTACACTTACTACTTTCTCCAGAAAATATCTTGAAAACCTGCTTACCACGTTTATGACTCTGGAGAAAGAAAGGGATGGAAAGGGAAAGTGGAAAGGGAGAATGAAATGAAAGCAGAAAAATAACTGAACATTATTGCCGCCGTGACGAAATGGCTCAGATTACCGTGTCTACACACGATCCTATCCTCATCATTCTTCATACAATTGCCTTGGGTGTACATTTATATAATGGGACGATATATATGACGACGTTCGTATCATCATCGTAGTCATCGTCATCGTCATTTGACTCAGACCCACCACGGTTAACGGGGGATATATTTTTCTCTCTCTAAGGATGATAGCAGAAAAAGAAAGGTACGAGCTATGCATTCAACATTGCTGAGGGTATCGCATAAGCCCAAGCATTATTTTGATAATATGCAGTAATCCAACTGGAAAAAAATTTTTGAAGAAGAATTCTGTCCTTCTTAACAGAAAAGTGGAGCAATTTGTCTCTTTCAACATGATAAAATAAGACTATCGTTTTTTTACAAAAGACACATACCGAAGTTAATGTTAAGTATGTTTAAAGGTATGTATCATACTTAAATAACTTTTTTTCTCAGTTTTAAGTAGATTTGCTGTAATTGGCAGGGAAAGGTAATTTAAAATACAAATTTGCGTTACTTGATCCAAAAATTCCGACCATGTAAGGTTCCAGTGTAATGGCCAATATTTATCTAACCACATTTTCATTCAAACTTACTGACGCTACCGATAACTGTTCTCCATGATTATTAACATTTATAAATATGGCACATGATTCCATATCATTGATACCAATGCAACAGCCCAGAACACACGACAAGCCGAACATAACTGCTGATGAACAGTAGCAATAAATGGTGATGTGATGTTGGGAGCCTCATCCGATTCATAATGCTTTACGACATCAACATGTCAAAACAGTAGTTGAGACCACAATTTAGCATTACTAATGGCACGGTTCAGAAAGGGTTAAAATCTCAAATGACTCCCTAAAGGGATTATTTTAGCGGGGTAAACCGTCAAAAATTTGTTTTGCTGATTTAAATCCAGCCCCTGGCTCCCTTTTGTTCCACTAATTTACTAATTCTCTTCTCATTATACCCTTATTTCAAGGCTCAGCCTTCACATTCAACAAAACCAGCCAGCCAAATGCTACTTGCAGTCATTATTGATTCAATTGTAAACTGGCTGAATGGGAAAAACAGATTATATATGGGAAACTAGTTTAAATCTGCTACAGTAACTGCTTGAATGGGAGTAAAATAAAAGAAAAAAAAGCAGAGGAAAGAGAGGTAGTCACATAGAAAAGGCTGCTTACACATGCGTATAGGAAAATCCAGTAGCAGAGATAATATGATCTACTTAAATAAGTGTGTGTTGTTTACTGTGACACTTTGTAAATTCATTACACAATAGGATTAGTCCCATATATACGTACATACATACACTGGGGCAAGTGTTTAAGCCGGTGAATGACAACAAGTGTGGGGCATAGCTTCAAAGGGAGCGAGAAAAGGATGGATATATAGTGAGAGTAAAAGTGTAATTTGTAAACAGGGGAGCCCCTCTCTCTTCTCATTTTTCTGTCACTCCACTTGTTCATTAAGCAGCTTATTTTCTATCGCTTTTTATTTTCTTCACTTGCCGTGTCGCAAACTGGGATAGATGTCTCACAAGCTTAGTTCCTCTCGTGTAGTGTTTTTCTCCATTGTTTACGGTCGAATATCACTTCACCCCAATTTCACTAAAACTAAAATCATCTTTCCCTATAGGGGAGCATTGCATATTGTTGGCTTCTGCTACAACTGCGTATATTAAAAACAATGATTAATACTGATGAGCACATTACGCTATTTACATTATCATAGTTAGCATTTCCACAAGCGAAATAGTCCCATTGGGAAACAATAACCAAAGCGTATTGACTACGCCAGTAGCACAAAGCCAGTCCATCATGATAAAAAAGGATTTAATGTAATTATGATCATTCCTGTATTAAATGGCTTTGTTGGTCATAGAGCATTAGCGAGAAAAGGAGAATGAAAATGGGGAAGCCAGTTATTTTACTGACTGTAATTCAAGCTAATATACATTTTTGTGGTTTTCCCTATCATCCCTCTCCTTCGGCTTATTATTACATCAATCCCTTTATAAATTGATGTAACCGCCGCCACCACACTGCTTTCTTTCAATATATATTTTTTTATTAAGCCCATCCATTGTTGTTCCACCGCGATCGGAGGGTAATTGCATGAAAATGATATGAATGATTCCATTCTCTACTCGGCTCTTTCTCGATCCACATTTGGACAATTTACATATTGCTTTTTTAATATGTTGATTTTATATTGTATGAACAGCCTACACACATTTCCACAATGAATCTAATCAACTTGCCAGTTTTGTCAGGAGTGCCATTAGCAGCAGGGAAGGGAGCACTACTACATTAACTCAACTTCTTATTACACATCTTAAGTGCATTCACTCAGCCAATTTTTTGCGGTTAATCGTAAGACAAACAGAAATTGGATTGGGAATTGCATGCAAGTGATAGGAACACAAAAATATATGAGAATGACAAGAGGAATGAGTCAAATTCCAAATACTGCTTCGTCATCAATTCATCATCTTACATATTGCATTAGACGGTAGCAGATCAGCTAAGTCATCTATACTGACAGAAACTTTGTGAGCGTAATCAGCAGAAGCGTTTTCCTATCCAACTATACCCATTCAGAAGGTTTTTTCTCTGTAATAATTTTTCCTTCTGATGAATTTATGACATCGACTACTTATTTATTTTTCTGCTACACCAACAAAAGATTGATGAACGATAGTCATGCAAGCCCATGCATTTTATATTGTTTCAGTCAAGCAAATATGCTCTGCAGTACATTGAAATTTGAAATGTATCAGAATTTTATACGAAATGCCTATAAAATATATACACAAATATTGCCTTTACCACAAGCACTTCCCATATGCATTATTGATCCCCTTTTCCATAGTGCTCCCTAAACAAGCATCTATTTCATTTCATCCAAGTATCCCATACCACACCGTTTCAGAAAGCCCCACCTGTCCGAGCCCTTTCGCAAATCAGAGCACTTGCTCAGCTAAAGTAATCACTATGTGCTTTGTGTACATTTGTGAATAAAGTTCCGCACGTCCGTCATCATATCATAAGAGGCTTGCTATAAAGCCAACAAACTATAACGAATGAACACCCACCGCCTAGATTTTTGCTGAGGTGGGTTGGCTCGCTAACAGCAATTTACTTTCAATATATATGGTGGATAAATAATATGACGGTGAATGAATGGCTAGTATATTACGATGCGTTTAGCATAAAACAACAGGATAAAATTGCGATAAATAAAGGTGCCACTTTGCATTGTTCTCTTTTGTACTATCCCTATAGCATACTAGTACAATAGGGTTGTTTAATGTTGGTCTGGTTTAGCTATTTCTCTTAATTTTTTTCCTTCTTCTTCTGCCCGTCATCATCAATTTTTTATATCACATATCGATATCATCATCATCTTCATAATACAGCATTCGGGTGAAATGCCGCCTGCCTCAGAGCAGAAAAATCCCCTATTCCTACAAGACTCTGCGGTGGCTTGGCTGAGTTTGGCTTGCCGGCCAACCTTCTGCCAAATAATAATAATTGTGGACGAAAGAGAGGAGTCCATATATAATTCAGAAAAAAAGTGAGGAGAAAACTTTACGATAAATTATGGCTGATTGAAGGGGAAGATTAAATTCATAAAGAAAATTAAATATTTTCCCTTCCTTTTACACTAAATAGAAAATCATAAAATATAAGCTACTCTGCTTTGTTCACGATGATGATGATGATCATCATCAACATCATCATCCGCTTGAAAAAAAAAACTGCTAAAGCTCAACCTGTGTGTGCACCTAAGAAATCAATGTATGTATTTATGTTCTCTAGCGGAATAGAACGTACTAGCAAAAGTGTTCAATGTGTGTGGTATTTTGGTTCAACATTTAGATCCCGATACGATTAAGTATTTTACATTGTTAATAATTTAAGCACACGGTAGGCTACCACCAGGTAGGAACACTATTTCTTTAATCAAATGCCCATAAAATTAGAACAACATTCTTTCTAATCTCACAAGGCGTAATTTTTTCCTCAAAGAGAATTCCCCGTTTAAAAATAAACATGCGCTGTATCCATATACCTACTCTGTACCAGTATTACTATGTGATTTCAGCCGACACCTAAGAACAGAGGCATTTTTCCGTTAATTTTTTTGATTCAAATAAAAACCCCAACTTCACCCCCAGTCCGCCGTATCATATGATAAAGGTAGTAATTTGAGATATCACATGCCCAACATGAAAGGAAGGTGTGGAGGACGAGACAAATTGTTGGGTGAAACGGAGAATATAGTCAAAAGTAATTTATAAACCCAGTAGCTGTGACAATTTCAACTGTTTCCCCATTGTTTATGGAAATAGTTCAAGTTATTACGGAGGGCTGAGGCGTGTTGGCCACACAGCTCTGAAAAGTACTTTGCTCTTGACATGGAGTCTTGTATGTCACGTCAGCTTCTTTGTCAAACAGAAAAAAATATAATAATTTGGTAATAATAATAGCACGCTCACTCACTACCTCACAGATTTTTCTTCTGTATGGCTATATGCTCAAAAAAATATATGATTGGATGAAGTATAATTGTCATATTTCATAGGTATACCTACGGAAGGTTTATGACTATGGCTATGACTGTTTTTTTTATTCTGTCGCATCAAGAACTGTGTATATTACATATAGAAGCAGCCCATAAATTCATCATCATGCATCCGTCCGTCTGTCCAACGGTTGAGATATCATTAAAATTGCAATCATCATAATTCTATACCTGCTGCTTATGAGATCAAATCACACTCGGAGGAGTTAAAGAGCTGGGATTAGGGGAACCTAAAGGTGATTATGTGCTGCATGGGTGTTCTTATAAAATGAACAGCAGCACTTGTAGAATATTTGGTCTGGTGGTATGTGAGCTTCATGGTAAGAGATCTCCTGAGCGGAAATATGTATTACGGTTTTGATATGATATGTTAAATGAAACCGTGAGCTTCTACTATTTCAAGCCTCCATTTTGATTTTTCTAGTCCTACCTGTCACCGTAATTATCTTTTTGTTTCTTTGACACAAGGATCACGCCTTTCGGGGGAGTAATGATAATAACCAGGTTGGGCTCCAATTTCATAGCAAAAGGGTAAAATAATATGTTCGCCAATTCTCGTATGTCACAGCAGCATCACAGTGACTGGCTACGAATAATGATGGATTGTGTGGAAGTCACAATAATTTGCAGCGCTAGTCAAACTATGAAACTGAAACAGTTATAGAGAGTACAATTAACCAATATGTTTTAACAGTGCGTGCCACCATGCCTGTGAAATGAGAGGAGTGCAAGGCGACATTTTAAAAAGGTTTAAATAACTGTCATAGCTTGACTAACAATCCCTATGATTTCTCGCTAACTATGATGTTGGGCATGCACAGTTACTTTTATAATTTGCAAATCTCATTAACTCCAAAAAATCTCTCTTGGCCAATTTGAGGCTTTCTTCAAACGGAAATTAAAGTTTTGAATGTCATTATTATACAAAACTGCTTCCATCCCTTTTGTTATTAGATTTTGCGGTTTCCTTTCGCCTACGTGCAGATGATGTGTCCTTTTTGATGATGGACTGATAAGTGTATTCAACGCTGCAATATCTGCTGACACACTGAGAGCCGAAGGAGCCACCTTCTAAGGCGCAGTAAAATTTAAAGTTATTTTTTAAGTTAAATTATCAAGGTTTGTTTGGACTGACGATGGATGAGTGTGACTCGATTATAAATATTTATGAAAGTAGGCATGCTTGAAGCAAATTCTTTTCTTAAAAAATATTTTACTGATGGTTTATATACGATGAAAATGTCAATATCTTCAACTCACCCGTACCCAATCAATCATAAATAACGAGCCTAGTGCACTTGAAAAAAACTGCTCAGACAAATATTATTGGTGGTGGAATTAGGGATAATATTTTTATGAGAATATTTATTGCAAAGCACACATTTCTTCAAATTAGTATTACATATTTTACTGCACGCTACACACATCTCAAGGGATTTTTCAACTGTTCAAACAGATATAAAAACGTCTTTAATAAAAATCATTAGGGTAGACACCATTAGCCGAAAAGTGGTTTGGCTAGTAAACGAAGCGAGACCTAGCTAACCTATACGTATCTCCCTACATGTTTAATGTTTATAGGTATGTGTACATAACTAATGTACACTTGAAAAAAATATAGCTAATGAGTGGAGAGCCTCATATCATCTCATCTCATCTTATTACTGTTAACAAGTAGAAGACAAAGTAGCAAAAAGCTTTTGACATGAAATATCCTGCGAAAAGGAATGATATCTGCAATATTTCATGAGACAAGTGAGCAGACGATGATGAACTATCTCCAACCATGCAATGGTTGTGAACCGTTTAACTGAGCAATATGGATGATTGAGGGAGCTAAAGGATTGGGGTAAGAATTGAAGTGTAGCAAAATTTAAAAAAAATATCCCTACCTACTATAATAAATAATGTTGAGCTTTATGTATTTTCTGATTTTCAACTACGAATAAAATGGAATGCAAACTGTCTTGTTATGTTTTTTTTTCACCTGCAGAGCATTATCTTATCAGGCATGAAAAATTTAGTAATTCGTTCACAACATTTGGGAAGTATCATTGTTGTTCTTCGTAGGAATAGGGTGGGCACATTAAGAGGGGTTGAAAATGATTTCAAAGAGATATGGCTCCTCCGACTTCGACATATTGCTGACTTAGATAAGTACACAAAAATACTTATGCATTGTGAACATCTCTGATGCAATATGCAAGTAGATATGAAACCCAACCTTACCTGCTGAAAAATGGGAGTAAACGGACGCAGAATTAGTTCTGAGTAATTTTCTCTGTGAAAAATCATTACACTCTAATTGTGGCAGTATTGTTAATTTGCTTGCTTTAACAAACTTTGTCATGATTTATGCCGTGATGGTTTTTATATTGATAAATTGTTATAATATCCGTTCAAAAGACAAGACAAAAAACTGGTGTGCAGACACTTCACAAAAATAATATGTAATGAGCGTACCGACACCAGCAACAAGGGATATAATGAACCACCGCAACAATATTTATGACATGGGGTAATGTGAGCCAAGCCAGTTTAATTTGTCGTTTCCAGTCTATTAACCAACTTTAATAAGGACAGGAGTGAAAAGTTGAAAATAAACATCCGGAAATAATTTATCCTTTTCTTTGTTCACCTATCAAGTCGGCCCTTATACAGCCGGGGCTGGTCCTTTATCGGCTTCTAATTCAATTACACTTGATTTCAATTTTCATTTTTTCCCACTTGGAAAAAAAACATGGGCTGTGGGCATTTATCACTGAAGTGGCTCTTCTTGGGGCTGAATTTTCTGAATCTGCTCCAACTCCGAAGGTAAGGATATACTAATGGGAAACACGCAATACCAGAGAAGAGGGCTGAATTGGATGGTATCAAGGCAAAAGGCAATATATTTGGTCCGAAAAGAGTGATGTGAGTCGGTTTTAGATATGGGATAATAAGAGGTGAGAGCTATCTGTCTATTGACGGTTATAATTTAAATGAGTTGTGGTTTCATTACAATATTATTTAAAGTGGGTAGACGGACATCCAAAAGGATGTAGCAACTTTTTTGAAGTAGAATGTGCGCACCTTCAACGGATTTAACGTATGACTGCACTTCTACACAAACGTGAGGCTCAACATGTGGGAAAAAATTGACGCTAAGAAGTGGAGAGTGTACACACATTATTTTGCGGGGAGAGTGATGATAATGATGATGAGCCCAATGTGAGTTGCATAATATGAGGAGAGTAGGAGAACTTTTTTTAAAACGCCAGAGCAGAAAGCTTGATAGAGAGAAAAAAGGAATGAGGAGAGAGCGACGAAAAAAAATTTGGAGGAGGGCGATTCTTGACGAAGGATTGCCAGCCCATTCTCATTGTGCTTCGAGGGAAGGACTCGCCCTACTGGTTCCGGAGTTTTACGCATTTTCATTTATTCACTGGATGAAAGGAAGTTGTGTGGTCGGGATAATGGTGGTGGCATGCAAACATTGTTGATAAAATATTTACAAAAAAACCGAATGCTGTATAGTAGGCAGCTATAATATCAGGATATATTTTAATGACGGATCTAATGATAGTCAAGCAAACGCGCATGTTCCAATAATATTCACGTAAATCGGATAATTTGAAAGCATTTTGTGACTAGAATTGATATTTTATTGATAATCCATCACAAATCCATCATGAATGAGTAAGGATTTCGTCATCCGTAACCTGAATTTTTATCGAATCAGAAGACAGTGATTACAATTTTTTGGTTCAGCACCACCACACCACACAAATTCCTGGTACAATTCAATCTACCCATTTCAACTCCCTTGTCGATTAGCCCATGTAAGGGTATAATGCTTAGGTAACTGTAATCCAACTTACCCCAAGAAAGGAATGCAGTATTAGGAGCTCCTGTGAGGTATGGTTACCTACAACCAGGAGGTGTACTTTACAAGATGATATTTGTTAGGATTTAAGATTAGGTGGGCCAAAAATGATTCCAGATTGTTACAGTAGCTCTGAAACAGTATGAGGTATCACACTCTATGATCTAAAAACATCCTTATAAAAAAAGAAGGTAAACGATACGAAAATGGTTAGTACCCTGATAGGAGCATGAAAGGAGATGAACATCTCTGATTTTTTTTATCAGCCTCTTCTTATCAGCATTCCCATTATATACCGGGTAGTTTCAGACTCAAGTTATCTATTTAACCTATGCATGGTCTGTTCATCGAAAAGCTGAAGCTTTAAATGCGAAGGTAAAAAAAATCTTTAGAATTGGTTGCCATGATTGGTGGTCCAAGGTGTGGTGTTCCTTTTGTAATTGCTTCACAGGACACCGCGACAGGTTGTGTGATGTAAAGTATAGTATGCCAACACATGACACGTCTCTCCTTCTCCTTCCCATCAGCAGAAGGGAAATGTCTTGAGCAGGGAAGTGCATTGTGAATGGATTCTCTCATGTTTTTAAAAGGAGAGCAGGAAGGAAAAAGGCATTGCTTTTGGCCTGGCACGAGACCTCGACAGAGCCGGAATAAAGTCTGACTCTATCCTTACACTTTGACTAACTATAAGTGACTGCTACAAAAGTAACAAACAAGAGCTACCCTTTCCACTTATTTTTACAATCAACTCATTCCTCAATCCTCAATAGAGCTGCTAGAAGCACTGCCACCCGGGCTGTAGAGCCCAACTCCATACGAAAGTATTACATCTTCCTGTATTTTGTTACAGCAGCCTCTTCCACTCGATGCATACCTCAGCTCATCAAGTTCTGCCTCCCTTTCCGAGGACGAGAACGACGGTGAAGATTGTTAGCTTCTGTTTTTTTTACTGTGGAATCCCATCATTCGGGAGCAAATAAACTAAGGGAACCGAAATAGACGCAACAAAAAACATCTTTTCTCGCTCCGATACAGTTCTCCTTTCTCTACTAAACCGAGCAACAGGGACAATTTGAGAACATTTTGTTTCTGGCTATGGCTCGTTACTATTCCCATTTTTTAGTATTGGAGCGGTAGACAAGCGGTGACAAAAGCCAGCTATCCATACTACTCCAAGTCACATAGATATTTAGCAAGGAAAATATTTTTTTCTCATATTGCACCAAAAAATATGAGATTCGCCCATCCGTATTTCTTTCAAAGAGAAAGTTCATATCGATATCAACTCAATTGTCAAATTCAACATAGGCAGGAACCCATCAAGGGAAAATTGTTCCTGTCATTTTCCATACCAAATTGCAATATGATTGAATCCGCTTCTAATGGACAGAGAGAGAAAATATCGCAAAAACCCGAAAACTAGCTGCTTGTTAAGTATCAGGGGTATATATTTGCTGATGATAATATCACAGCTAAGGAGAAGCGAAGCTCAGAAGTTTTTTTTTTCATTCGAATGCTCATTCATAAACGTAACTCTTCCAAAATAACTACAAGAGGAATGGTAAATGTGGTGGTGATGATGGTCTTAAGGACGGTGTGAGTTGTTGTGGATTGGTGTATATGAAGTTGTTGAGAGCCCACCAAAGGTTTCCATACGTTCACCACCAAGTATTATAAGGAGCAGGCAGAGGAATGAAGTAATCTGCAGCGTAACGTACATTAACGTACATTTTGGGCAACCTTATGCTTTGTTGCATTGATGTGAAGGAAAAGGAGTGAGAGTTTTGGTTAGCTCAAGCCACGATTGCTCCTCTCCCCTGATATAATATTGCATAGAGAACCTTTAGTGAAGGAAAATTGTTGAAACGTGTGGTTATGTTTCTCCTCTCGGTAATGCCATTCTTCTGTCATTAGTAGAGACTATCTCGGAGGGAGTGAGTGTGGATTTACACACTTCAACATCTGTTTCCTCACCTTCAGACATCAACTCAAGTCTCTCAGATGAGTACTTATAGTTCTTGAAGGAGTATCAACATCCCCATTATTATGCTCTTTCTTGATTTGACAGTTGTCTCCATTCCGTAATAGTTTGCTGTATGGAGAGCAAGAAAAATGAAAAAGTGCTTTCATCTCATCTGACTTGATAAGGTGAAGTTTTGCTGAGGACTTGATAAACCTATTTTATAGCTGATTAAAAAGTTGTTTGTATTGTGATACCTGCTAAATGAAAAAAACTAATTAATTTAAAAAATATTCCTAAAAAAGTCCAAAGTGAAAGTTTGAACTGTTCCAAAAACAAAAGTTTCCAATCTTCCTTTTAATACTTAAAAATTAATTGGAATACTATATTGAAAAGGATTATTTAAAAACGCTTTCCGCTCCACCGCAGTTAGTGAGCGGTTTCAAGTAGCCGTTCGGTTCCTTGATTGAACTCATGTTGGTGACGAATAGTGCCCCTGTGTTCGCTTTCGAAATGGAAGACCCACCTGGATACATGGGGACGCGATCTCCACGTGCAACCGATTTCTCTATTGCGGCCATCATAGGTCGTTCCAAAGCCGCTGAAGCTCTTAAACTTAAGGGAAAGCATGGACGATTTGGTGGAAGTACAATCAGACCTTTAGGTAATAACCTTCGTTTCCTTAAAAATTCAATAAAATTTCTGAAATATTAAATCAATTAAAAAATCTGATCATTTATTAATCATCATCATTAAATCGGTGGAGCGGTTCATAATAAGAAGTTTATATACGGGAGGTATTTTTTTGATAATTGAAAGTTAATGCTCATGATACCCACAAAGAAAGATAATTTAGTATGGGTGGTTTTCCTTTTTGATTAATTGCCCTTGTGAAAGCTCTTAATTATGTGGAAGAGTTAGGATCAAACGTAGCCTTTTATTATCGAAAAAATCGACGGGTATGACTAGAATAAATTTTGGTTGAGATTTTTTGGAGGATCACATACTTTCCTCGTTCATTCCTCGGGTCCTGCTCATAATTTTATTCTACAACGAAATAACAATTTGCTCCAAGTAAAAAAATCTACCAATACCCCAGACCATAAGCTTTTTTTATTATTAAAATGGATAGATTTTATTCTCATTTTTCCCTGGGTAAAACTAAAAGGGATAAAGAATTGCATTTTAAATGGTCCGTATCAATTAGCATGACACATTGGATTATAATTTAGGCACTTTAACTACTAATTGAGTCAAATGCTGCATAAAAGTTAAAATAATGAATGCATAAAGGATTATGAATGGGTTTTAGATTGAAGTGATGCGAGATCTCATTGGAGATAAATTGGGTTGGATACGATGTGGACCTGGATGTGGGTCCAGTTCAGTAGTATGAAATGATTTTGTTTGTTCGGATGAGTTGGGAAAAGGGGAGCGAGGAAGGATCAGGATCAGGATAATATTTTTTCCCTCCCTGGTGAACCAGATGAAACAACAGTGAAAGGGATGGATGATCATTCCTAATCACAGGGGAATGGGTTGGAAAAAAATGTTGTTTTATGCATACTTTTGTCTGCTGATGGTGACCACTTAAGTTGTAAAATGCAATTAATCTAATATTTAGAATAAACTATAAATCTAACAGCATGCGTAGTTCTTTTGTATTCTGTTCATGACTAAGTTTTACCAGATAAACTGTTTCTACGATCAGACGATGAGTTTTTTCAAACAGATTTTGGCGTTTCTTCAGGCTTCTAATTAATTAGCATGCCATTTCACCTTTCATGCGGCTTGTACCTGTTCTTCAACTTAATTGAATATAATTGCTTACAAATTGTATGACAAATGAAGGCCAAAATTATTAGAAAAAAATTTGTGACTTGCAGTTGCATGCTCGGAGCTAAAATAATTGAAGAATGGACTAATTAAATTAAAAAATTTACGATATAACGAAGGCAGGCTGTTGCAAGTTCAACATGATTTGTAACTCTTTGGAGGTCTAATCTTGCGAAAAATTAACAATCACAAAAAGTTAACTTATTATAAAATATTAAATGGATTATTTTAGCATGTGGATAAATAATTGCTCGTAAGTCAACTAAAGCTGCGTGTTTCAAGGTGGAATGTGCGTGTAACTTTCTTTTCCAAAGTTATTTCCCATTCACACAATCACCCCTCCGAGTAATCATCTTTTCTCATATTGCATAACTAACTATCTATGAAGATCAATTAAGGAAAAGTTATGTTGGATGTGTATAGTAAGCTTGCACCACAAGGTTTAATTAGATTGAAACAAATTGGAATGCAGTACATTTTCCACCCAACATGAAATCAAAGCAAACGAAACGAATTCGTGTTGAAAGGGACGTTCAAGGGCATTAAAAATGACAGGATGTGAATTTCATTAACTATATTATATTTTTGATAACTCATCTCCACTTGTACTATTACAAGTTACACGCATTTCAGAAAACTGCTAGTTAACTAGCGTGGTAATGAGCCAAAGTGAGGGAGGAGGGTTGCTCCCCACCATATGAAAGTCTCCACTTGTGAATGATAATGAATGTTTAGCATGAAAAGATGTAATATCATTTTGGGACTGTTTCTCATTCACGTAGAAAAATTTGTCGAGTCAACACCAGGCTCCCTAATGGACTCACCGGAATCACTAACAACAGAAGGGAGTTTAAAGGAAGACATGAGTGTCATCCTGGATGGGAGAGAGTCACCCGATCTTCCAAGCTCAACTTCCGACTCGCGTGACACGATCGAAGTAGTTCACCATGATGACTCCGATATGAAAAGTGACGCAGGACGGAGTAGTACCAATAACTCACCTGGGAAAAATAATGGTGGTGGGGGAACCACCAGCAATAATAATAACCGAGCAGCTGGATCTCCAAATGAGAAGTCAACCCCAAAAAATCCTCTCCTACAGGAAAGGTGTAACTGCGAAGAACTTCGTCATGTCATTTGTCATTTGGAAACCAAAGATCTCTGGGATAAGTTCCATGATTTAGGGACTGAAATGATCATCACAAAAAGTGGCAGGTACGTACGTCATTTTACAACAGATTTTTATTGCTATACCTTGTTTGGCCCTTTTTATCTCCACTAAATTCTCACATCCAACCATTAGACTACATCATAATCACAAATTCGTTCTTCACCCAGATTGATCAGTAACACTTTATATAGCGACGAGACAGTCTAATTTGTGCTGTCGTGTGCAATTCAGACGAAATTTATTACAGTGCATTTTTCATCCTCTTTAAACGTTTCATGGCCATTTATGAACTAGCAGCCAAAACTGTAGGGATGGAGCTATTTCAACGAAAAAAAAAAGTTGTTCGTGAAATATTTTCAAAAATTGCTACCAAGGAAGGAATAATAACCAATATTAGACATACAATGTTTTTATCATAAGTACATCCCTTTTTTACCAAAGAAATTTTTCATCGTTCCATCAGGTTCCCACGAAAGTTGGCTATTGATTTGCCACCTTATCGATATCAATATAATAAAAAATCATCCCTTTCAAGTCACAATCGTGACAAGGATGAGTTTTGCAGTTTTTTCATGGCTCTTGTGACTTTACATGCCAAATAGTTTCATTTTCTACAAACAAATTAAGATTTTTTCATGAATTTCATTTAATTTGAAATATAAACACGCACGGAATTTCTCCAGAAGTATTTGTAAAACTCTGGGCAAATACCAGAAGAGCCGATAAAAAATTTCTATGATTTGTCCATATTATTTAAAATGCCGCCTTCTTTAAATTACACTAGCACAATCATCCTTAAAATTAGGGCAAAAGGGGGATATTAATAACCCTGTGGGAAAACACATTGCCTAACAAATGAGTGTTGTTTCAAACATATTGGTCGGATTGTTGAGTTGAAGGGATTGGAAACTGTCTAGTAGTACCTTGTAATTATTTAGGGATAATTGGAAGGGTGATATGGTTGATCGGTGTACAAAATTGCACGGCTCCCTTTTTTGTTCTGACAAGATCCCCTGCAGTTTTTAAGTTGTCGAGGCTTTAATATTAGTTCAGTTTTTTTGCTATGCTTAATTATAAGATAGAGGTGGGATGGTGGTGGCATCCCGTCAAAATGAGATTTTGGCAGTATCTCTGAAAAGTGGCATAGGGCCGAGTGTGAGGGGATTTGCTGCCATTTCTGCCGCAAAAGGTTTTTCGTGGCGTAAGGTCACTTTTTCTCACGTCCTTCTGGAAAGATTGGGGCCAGTCGGAGGTCTTACTCTGTCTGGACGTTCCGATTGGGAAGAGACGTATGGAATAGTGGATTGCATGCTTAGTGGGATTAGAGGTCTTGCGTCAGTTTACTCAAAAGATGATCTGGTTTCATGGCTTAATGAATCCAACTGTGAGAGATCAGCTGCCTGAAAAGTATGGGTTAAAAATGCTATCAAAATTAAACTAGATTAAATTGCATTGCGTGCGGGAGGCCAACATGTAAAGGAGTGATCTTTCCCTAATATCCTTTTCTTTTAATTGGTGTATCCATAAGTTGGGATGGATTTACATTTATTTACAATTTCCTTGAAAGATCATTTCATGATCACACAGGTAGTTGGTCTGCAGTGGGGAATGGTAATGACATGATATTGATGATAATTGATACAAATTATTTCTCGATACCTTGTAACTTTGATAAAACGAGAGAAAAATAGCGCGCTTCAATCTGTGTGTGGCCGAGGGTAAGAAAATATATGCTTGCAAATATTTGCACTGAAACAAACTAAATTCGCATTTTTTTATTTGTGGAATATTTTTGAATTTTTACTTGTGTTATTATCGTTCGAAAAAAAACCTTAGAATAGAAGTTCACTTTTTAAAGTTGTACAATAAAAGCAGTTTTATTGCTAGGAGGAGCCCTTATCAATATCCGTAATTGCAGCGAGTTGTCAATAAAACATTATCACATCACTTTTTAATGTGGTGAACTACATTAAGAAACTCTTTGGCTCCTCTCTCCGAGCATAAGAAAAGGACCACACTATCCATTTCGTATCACACTGTACCATAGCACATAGACATAGGGGAAACGAGTTTCATTCCCGATAAAGAATCTGAATTCATTTTCAATAGTCTATGGGAAGTTAACTTAGCGATCCGTCGTTAAGAAAATTGTGTTCTGCAGCCCGGGCTAAGACTGAGAAAGGGTAGAGAATTACTGACTTACTGACTGAGAAGGGGCATGTTTTTAAATTGCACATCTAACTAGGATGTTAATTAACTGGGAAGAAAGCTTTCTTCTGAATATGTGCCTAAATTATGTGTTTTTATTGTTTTCTTATCGAGTTGTTATCGAGTTTTACCAATATATACTCGTTAGTTTAGCAATCACAAACGATTACTTAATAAAATTTCGACTCCTACGTCAGCCGGCACACCCCATGATAAGGATGAGTTTTATAAATGTAAAATAATTTCTTTCAAATAATACAGAAATAATGAGGTGTATTGCGTGATGTATGTATTATATTATGAATCATGAATGACGATGATAATTTATACGTGTAAACTATAGCGCAGAAGAGCGTGACTTTACATTGTGCATATTCACATAATATGCCCTCCACGTATGGTTATGGATGCTTATGCTTGTCCTCTGAAGAAGGGTTGGGCGCTGGTGTTCCAGCTAACCTATGATTAAGCAGAGAACTCTTGCTTGTCCTGGCTCCACTCCACACTAATTCACATACTTACTAAAAGATGAAAGGAAGGCATTAGGCACAAAAAACACTATTTAGGATCTACCCTTAATAAATATTATATGGACATCCCAAGAAGCCCCGTATTTTATATCTGGTTATACTTTTTTATCTTGGTCAATGTTAGTTTTTTAAATTAATTGAGCATATATTTTGTACGATAAGGAACTGTAAACGAGAAACTAGTAGATATGAAAACGAAAACAAAGACAGATATATTCTGAAAAGTCTCATAATTTTTTTAATTTTAAAATTTTTCGAGAAATTTCATTTAAAAAAGGAAAAAAAATGACTTGAGAGTAATCTTGTATTCAAATTGGATTTTGAAATTACATTTGCAGCAAGCAATCCACAAGTTATTTTAATATCATTATTCTCATCTTCATTAGATCCATACCTACATAACGTAAGGCGTACTTTGGAAATGACCACATATATATTTGTACTCTCTCAGCTCAATCAAACTATTACTAATGTCTTGTCATGACATGAGAATGAGAGACGATTTCGGCAGGGGTTTGCCCAATTCACTAGTATGCTAGTACCCGTCAGTCACAGTTTGGACTTCAATGAACGGATGAATACAGACGGATGGATTGATGCATCTGCTGTCATTCTCCGTATCATCATTATCATTATTGCTCTCAAATCACTTTGCATGCGGGATTGCTCCTCCATAAATAAATATAGCGAAAATATATATTGGGCCATCTTTTCCAGGATAACATGAAGATGGGACGGGTCTCAATTGTTATAAAATGTATTAATGGAACATGAATTTGATGTTTCTCCTTTTTTACTCATATTATTACACAACAGCATGCCATATACATGTTGGGTTGTTTCTTTCAAGCTATTTATACTGGGATGGCTGGTATGTGTATCCAGCGAGCGGTTTTAAATGAGCTTTCTCTGTTTTACACGAAAACCTCATATCATGTCATTATATTATTATTGTCATTATTACTCATACATTTTATGTTAGACTAGCCTTTATACTAATGATATAACGCACGTTTACCTTTTATACTCCACTCCCTAACCCTATCCAAATGCCGGCTACTTACTTAAGCTAAAAATATCAGTTTAAGTGGTGGACTCCGGATTGGCTTTGGTACTCTGTTACTTTTTTTAAGGATAATAATGATAATAAAAGGGGTAATATAATATTATGTTGTACTGTCTCTGTGCGTGCAAGAACAAAACACGGGAAGGAGAGAACAGAGTATATACTCAATTGCATGCAACCTCTCCACAAGCCATTTCACACTCGGGAAGAAAGAGGCTATAAAAGGCTGACATACAGAGCGCCGGAATGACAGGGAAAATAATAATGTTTACTTTTTTTTGTTGTTCATGTTATGTCTGCATCAAAAGCATAATAATTTCATTGTTATTGTGTGATACTCATATCATGTTGTTCCTACACCTTCCATCACTTTTAGTTTTGCTCTCAAATCGACCTTTTCTTTAATCCATCAGAGTCGGGTTATTTATTCATTTGTACAGGATGTGATGTAGAACATGGCCTAACTCCAATTTAAAAAGTAGCAAAATTTCCAGTCATAATTCTTATAGGAATATAATTGTTCATTCCAAGCTGTGTATAGCTATAACAAATCTAAACTGTATTTTGAAAGAGTTGATCTGAGGCTCACATTCAAATGCATATACAGCCCAAAATACTTTTATTCATTACATTATTGCTATGATTGTGAAAAAATATTAGCTAGAACGAGAACATCTAGCTCGACTTGTGCTTCTATGAGCACACCAGGACAGGACCATTTAATGGCAAAGTGACACCATGAGATTCATGAACTGTCGTGACATACCACTTTTTTGTGTTATGTCACCTCTCCCTATTATTATTACACTTTTCGGACGATGAGCACATTGCAACAAGCATAAAAATCCTTGCATGTGAGCAAGCTTTCTCATGTACAGACATGGGCTTTCTCATCATTTCTAATGCATGAAATAAAGTGGTGCGGTGGTGGTGTAACTAAAAAGGTTTTCCCCTATTCAAACCCAACTGCTTCAATAGTTAAGTAGTAGTCATCATAGTGAAGTGGACAAAAGCAGACATGTCATGCAATATATCCTTTGGGGATAAGGGGGAAAAAACTTGTCAGATGGCTCTGGGTTTTTTGGATGTAAGAAGATTAGTGGACATGCAACTAATTTGCACCATTTTAACCACTCATTGTGACGAACATCACACACGGAATTTGCATGTTGGCTCCAAATCCAATAAGATAAGTAGAAAAAAAATATTGGTCTGTACGAGCGCAATAAAAACTTCTACACTACATTAGTTGTAATAGTAGAGAAATGCTGTTGCGAGAGGATGTCATAAAGGCACAGTGAGCTCGGCAGTTAAATCATGTATTTATGTAGTTATATGGCCATGTCATGTATGGGAATGGTCACGATGATGACGGAGGCGATTGCCATAATTTATATTACTATATCTTTTGCAATTAGCATGATGAAACGAGGGAATACTGCGAATTGGGAATAGGGACGGTAATGGATTTGCGGGGAAAAAAAGCTATATTCTTATCAGCTTGCAGCAAGTATTAGGTTGGTTAGACATTGGTGCTTGGTTACTTTTTTGTGGCTCCGGCTATGGTTTCTCCCTTGAAAATCTTACCAGTCAGCGGGAGGTCCTAACAGGAGTAATTTTCATTTGTCATCCTGGGCCGTGGAGTCAGAACATGCCGTGTTCTCACTTCTTAATAATTAATCAAATGCCCATTTAGGTTTTAATGCATAATGAAGCATTTTTGCCAATCCTTAAGAAATATTTGGAGAGAAACGCTGTTAAAATTCGCTTATCCAAGTCAGAGAAAGCATGTAACAGGGGACCATTCGTAGGAAAACGTGGGAAAGAGTAAGTATACTGCATTGCGTTAATTATGCAATTGAGCACAATTGCAATTTGCAGTCAATTCCCTTGCTCTGCCTGAAATGACATCTTTTTCTCCCTTCCCAAAGGAAAGGAGGAATGATTGACTTTTCCCATAAATTAGCCATCAGTTTCAGAGGGTGGCCGCCCTGTCGAACAAAATGTATAACCGAAAAATCGAAAAACAAGACATTAAGGGGAAGATAATAAGACATACATATGAAGTCATAAAAACATTGCGCAATATTTCAATCCACGGCTCCCTCAAAGGCTAAAGGGTGTAAATCCATCTAACCTTTGGGAGCAAATGGTACATGATGGGGGTGCCTGGTTTTGCCCAAAATATTATAAACTACCAGCCCTCCTGGGAGGTTGGATGATACCGTGGAAATGTGTCTTTTTCCACACTTTCATTGAATATAAAAACCGTTACAGATCCAAATGCCAATTCCCTTTACTTTCTGATTGTAAAAAAACCCTACTGTAAAGTCATAGGGACTAGATCATCATCATCATCATCCTTATGATTAACATTGGAATCATCCCTCCCTTGGGCACCTCTTGTCGACTAGATCGAGTGAAAGTTTCCCACATCTCCTTCCAAACTTTGAACCATCAACGTCACTGTCTCCACTACAAGTTTATTATTTCAGATATTGCAATTGAAAAGTTTGGATTATGACCATACCTAATTCTATGACTCTCTCGTTCCCTAATATAACGCAACTGTAAAACTTGTTTATCAAATTATCTTTATGTGTAGGCATAAATCCCACATACGTCTGTACAATTGTTTTATGTCTTTGCCTGATACTTTTGCTCCTTTCCCTTCAGACAAGTTACTTATTTTTAGAACATATGAGCATATTATTACAGCCATTATTGGCAAGGAGCAACAATACCATATCATTTCATAAACTTGGATATTATTGCTACTTACCCTTTTCAACTTTTCCATGTCCTTATTATATTATTAAGTATGCATGCTTGAAGTGTGTATGTCACATAAAGGAATTTTATTAGGGGCTCCTCCAGCTCAAATTTGCACTCATCCATTTCACTCTTGACTGGATTATCAAATGGAAGACATAAACTGGGTTTGCTCCTGTAATAATAATGTAATTGTATTTTTCCCCGTAACTGACATCGCACACGAGAGAAACAATAAAGCCATTTTCCAACTGACATCCATCAAATCAACATCATGTGTTATTGTTGTAGTGAGTAACTCACCGAATGCGACCGCGATAGCGAGAGAGCGGGTGAGCAACCCCTTTTTTATATAAGGGGGAGCGCATCGGTAAACGTGAGATATGAGCATGTTGTTCACTTGTTTCATTGCACTTGGGTTTTACGTAATTGCGGAATATTTAAGTAGGCCTTTGAATGTGGATTCCCCCCTGTTTCTTCTCTGTCCCCGACTCGTATCTTCCTCCTCGCTTTTTTGGAGAGCCGTACTTTATAAATACTAATCCATTTAGCCGATCTAGTTTATAATGACGTTGGGTTGTAAATACATCCACACGAGAGTAAGGAAGTGTGAGTCGACTCACTTTAAAGATATGCTAAAGGTACTTTTCCCAACGTTATGGAGGCTTTTATGAAGGTTCTGCATGTACATATTATTTTACCTGTGTAATGGGATAAAAACGGTCCCCGCTTGGGATTTTGTGGAAATTTTTCTTCATACGATGTAATATGACTTCATCATTTTTATCTACTGCATTTTCAATGAATTGCGGCAAAAATTGCTAAGAGGAGATATAAATGGAGATGTTGTTAGGTATGAAAATGTGTGGGCATGAATGAAAACTATGTGAGTGTCTGAATGGGAATGGTGATATAAAAAAAAGCTGATTTAATATTTACATTTTCCAAGTACCTCAAAGAATGAAGATATGATGCGAGTTTTTTTTTTCGAGTAAAAATGTTTTCACCGCCTTTGCCAAAAAGCAGGGTTTAAATATTCATGATGCTTTTTACAAGATAAGTATTTTAGTTTAAAAATGAATAAATTACTTATTCTGCCTTCTTATAAAAATACGGGAGCAAGGCGGTTCATCGTTGTTCCGAAATATGACATGGAGTATAAAGTTTTTAAAATTTAGATGATGCCTTAATTTCGGCGACATTCAAATCCATAATTGACAATACGTAATACCTGAAATAGCAGATTGCATATAATTTACAGCAGTATTATATTAGAACTGTTAAGCACGTCAATTAAGTAAGTATGTGAGTATTATTGTGAGTTTAATTAATCTTTAGAAATTTGTACATGCAAAGTGTGAAAAAGTTCCCAGAGTTTATAAAATTACTAATTACAATAGCATGATAAATGAAGCAAAACGCATTTAACGTCTTTTTACCACACGTCAAAAACCTACAAACTCCGCCAATAATGTACAGAAGAAGCGTCCTCCTGGATACACTTTTACCTTTGCTACCATTTCTAATTCACAACTTGCACGTGACATTTTCGCCAATAGTTTGTCACAAATGACGACAATAGATATTTTTCTCCATTGGAGAGCTGAAATGTGGGACTCCACTATCCAGCTCTCCTCCTGCCACTTCACTTACGGTTAAAGGAGTACTTAACACAAAATGCTTTTTTCTCGGAGCAGGCAGGTAAAAATATGAATGTCCAACATAGCAATCTACTTTACCTAACACCAGAAGAAAATTATATGTGCTCACCCAAAGTGCTTTCATATTCATTCGGCAGCGAAAAAAAATTGTCAGTTTGTCGCATTGTGCATGCTAATGTGACAGACATTCTCGCTTTCCTTGTCAAGTCTTTTTTATCGACGCTCTGCCAGTTGTTAAAAAGCTACCACTTACCACTACCATTTCATTTTTCTTTTGTGGAGGAAAAAGGTAGAAAAGAATGGAAGGCGAGGCGAGCTTCGTGGAGCAGCCATAATATATACAACTCACACATATTTCCTTGAATACGCATGCACGATTCATTATGAAAGGGAAGGAGCGAGAAAAAAAATTCCCTTTGTGCGGTCAAATACAATATTAACAAAAACTATATTATTATGACTGCCACGCAATTCCCTTATTTTATTAAAACCAACCTGAATATGTTGTTGGAAACTAAAAGAAAAAAGGCAAGTTTCAAAATATTAATCATATTAAAAGCATAGGAACATACCGTAACTTCGTGTTATGTACTTCCTTCAACCCACACACTTTCCATTTTGTAAAGTTAATTAGCTTAAGGTTTTCGAACATTTTAATTTTAAGGGTGATCGCTACATGGTATAGCATTAACTAATTAGATATGTTTTTTAATTGCTTAACTCCAAGCAATACTGTAATATTAATATTTTCAAGGAGATATTATTGATAGGTGTGTTTTATATTTAAAATTTGGCTGTTTGCTTTTGAAACAGAATATACTCTTTTTAGTTCCATGTCGTGAATTGTTTTCTCCCAAAAACACCCACATTCCTCCGACGAGCGGTATTGTGTACAATGCTACTCAAAACTGAGCATGGACTGAAAGGCAGGAATATAGACGTAAGCCGAGAAGTACGGAGAAAAGCACATAAAATTTCAATGAAAGAGTCATCATTCAGTTTCACATCAAGAAATTGGCTCATTTTGCACCGAAGTGAGAACTTGCTAACCTTTTAGAGGGATGAAATATTGAAAGGCATTTTCACTCAAAGTCTTGGAGAAAGCCAGTGAAAATAATGTAGACAAGTTTATACTCCTAGTGGAGAAGCATTCATTGCTAATATATTGTTTGGTAGTGCATTTCCCTTTGAAAAATATGTACAAAAACCAGTTTGGCTGTTTTACACACAGCACAGGAAGTACTATAGCTTGAGCATGAGAAAAAATGTGTATTTTCCCGTTCGTCACTCATGAGAGATGAGAAAGGCTGTGTTGCCAGGAACAGTTGAAGATTTTTCTCGAACTTTTCAGTGTCCATTTTTTATTCTCGTACGTCTTCAAGCAAGAGAGAAAACAGAGAAAAATTAGAGCCATTTTATTTTTGCTCACTCACATAACACAACAAAAAATATACGCGCTCTTGTATATATATCCACTCAAGCTTTACGTTTATATGTATTGTTCACGTCAAAATAAAAGAGTGAAAGGGAAAAGTTTCTGAGAAAAAACTCTCTTTCTCGTATATTTTTTTTCCTTTTCGAATGTATTGCTGCTCCAGACATGTATAAAAAAATCTTGTTAGAATTCTACAAAGCCATTGAGAAATATTCCTCCTAGTTGTCAGTCTCTGTTGGTATATTTTCTTGATAGGAGTGCAAGTACCCATCATCATTTCTCGGAGAAAGGCAGACGGGGAAAGGAATAAAGCTTATCTTGGCTTTTGGCTCCCTATTCCACTTAAGTTATATTGGGATTTCAAACTATGGTGAAAGGTGTCTTAAGTCAGTCAAAGAGGAAATATCATCGTCATTCCTGCCCATCTCGTCTATCCACACCACAAGGTTGTAGAAATTCCCAGGAGATGCTTCATCTTCAGTTGGATGGAAATGGAAGGAGTGTGCAGTTTTCACAATTTTTTTTTCTCAGGATTCTCAGTAGCATCATCCTTTCTCAGTTATGCTATTCCACTTGATAAGGTGGATGGTCTAGAAGACAGATGAATGGTCATATGATCATGATCACTGTTTCTTTAAAACTTTCTTCCATCATCAATCCCCTTTCTCGATTGATCCCCTTTTTTACCGGGAAGGAAAAATGCTTCTTTCCCAGAAACGTTTCCCAGTTTGAATCGTATGCACCATTTTTAAAGAGTTTTTTTTTAAATCGACAGTGCACTACAGTTCATACTATCATATTTTCTAGCTAATCTACTAGATAATGAAAGGAGAAATTAATAAGGGTTTAAAAAATTTTAATGTGGAAGTAAAAATATCTCATGAAATCAAACAACTCCCTGACTTTCACATTTATTGCCGTTGAGAAAAGTAATACGAGGGAAGACATGATAAAAACTGGGGATTATATAAGGGTGACTTCATTATAACTACCGTAGCATTTTTTAAGAAGTTGTTTTAACGGTTTCGATATTCCTTCCCCCTATAAAAACAAAGATAGAGTCTCATTTCAAAAGTAGTTTTAAATCCACATTTTAGTTGCTCCCTCTCCCCTTGAATCCTTTCCCGTCAATAAACGGGCGGAATGAAAACTCCATAAAAACGGAGGGAATGAAAGAGTTGTCAAGAAGAGCAGGGAGGCTTTTTTATTGCCTCTATTCCGCTCCACATGATCCAGCAAGTCCAGCGTTAGCATA
>JAQGAH010000571.1:0-32249 GCA_034696885.1 Lepidocyrtus paradoxus | reverse complement strand
GTTTGGAAATCATGTGATGTAAATTACTTGAAACCTTTGAAACAGTTGAATAAAGACTACAATACAATACAATTCAATTATATAGTTTTATAATTTATATCTCAAGTAGCACAATCAGCTGACAAATAGATGGAAATTGAGAGGACGCAGCGCAGCTGCGTTCCTCTCAATTTTACCAGAAATTTATTGATCAATGTAAATTATATATTTTAAATGCGTATTTAAGATACAACGTAAAAATTATACCGAACTTTGTGCCGAGAAGTTTAATCATAGCAGCAAAATAATGTATAAATACGTCAGATTGTGGAGAACTAGCAAAAATGACCTACTTCAGTTTAGAGATTACAGGTGTGTATAAAATTTTTAACCCTCCATGAAAAATGTTTGAACTTGTGAAATCCAAATTTTCGTCCTTTTCAATGAAAATGTCAGATTTAGTTATGCCATTATGGTCGTGGTTGATGAGCATCGCATACCTAAATGTTCTAGTCTAGCCATAGTCTGGTCATATGTAAATACATAGGTTTATTTTTAATATGTTTGCAAAATGAGTAAGAAAACAACTTTCAACTGACTGAGTCATTATCATTCTTTTTTCTAAATTCATTGTGTATTTTTCCATTTAATTATTTTATAATAATGGTAAGTTTGAAACAGTATGCAACGGAAATATAACAACAATAACAACGAATATTTATAACGATATATATAATATATATATATGATACATTTTTTTAAAAATCGTATATATAGTTAAGACTGTTCACACAAAAAAGTAAAAAACGTCCGTTTCCATTCATAAAATAAACCTTACTTATCTAATGTATGAATCACTTACGCTGCACGAGAGAGAGAGAAAAAAAAACTACACGAAACTTTCTTCTTCTTTCCTTCTGATCATTAAAATAAACCCTTTTGTAGTTTATCTTTGATGTCTGATGATGACAAAAAAGACGTTTTTTTGTTTCTGTTACTGATTTTCACAGTACAAATAGCACAACAGTATTTTTTTTTCGTTTTTAACATTAAACTTTTCGTTACAATTGTATTATCATTGTTTAATTTTCAGATGGTGATGATGATAACAAGTTTTCTTAATTCCTTTTATTATTTTCCACATAATTGACAATTGAAATCAAAGCATTGATGAGGCTATATTGTTAAATCCTTGTAATTAATTTAAGTTTCATTATAGATAAGTGGGATACTTGCCGAAACAAAGACAAAGTTGAATGTAGCCATAAAATGATGGTATTTCGTAATTTGTTTTTCTTTCATTCCATCCTTAAGGGGATTTTTTTTTCATTACCAGAGTGTCTGTTAAATTCGTTATCGTATTCTCATGATGATGATAAAAATTTAGGTTAATAATCTAAAGCTAACTGTTCTACCTATCCATAACTATCTGTCTACAGTCTAATGTAAATATGGAGAAAAGAGAAAAAAATAATATGAGGAATATATCATGTATAACCCTAAGTTAAGGTTAACTCTAGTCTAAGGTAGTTTTATTTAGTTAAGTATCTTACACGACGCATCAGTATGCAATACGGATGTCGTCCTTTTAACAATTGTAATTAATATTTGGACATTATGCTAACAAAAATTCTGTACAGTTTTTTATGCGCTCGTCGCTCAAACGCTTTGTTTGCTCCTTATACTGACCTTAGTTGATATGGAAAAATAAATTAATAAAAATTCCTTAGTGATATTCATTACCTATGTAACATGTAGACCGGTATCGTCTTATCAGCTAACGATAAGTGGCTTAGAAACTCCTGGTCATAGTTTATGTACAATAATGACAAAAAATTACAAACTAGCTAACTCGAATATTTAAAAGTTTCCTGACGGCTAAAGCTACAGAATCGCATATCATCTTTCCTTTGCCTCAATCACCAACAACGGCTTAACAATATAACGATGGTCCTAAACTCTACATAATCTTTGATCATGATTAAATAGTCGTAAAAAGGGAACATAAAGAGTCATCATCGCACGTCTGTAGCTATTTAGCAGAGTTGTATTTTACAGCGCGACAGTAAATGCGAACACCAGAGGAGAGAAGAGAATTAAACTGTTTTTAAGGGTTAGCCTATCTAACAGTTGTAATAAACTGTAAACGTTTCTTAGGCTAACGTAACCTTCCTTGATTATGATTATGGTAGAATCATAGATTGAAAAAATGGTACGGTAAATGTGTCTATAATTGGTTTGGTGATTTAAAAAAATCTCTAACCTATGACTTGTCACTCCACAGCATACGTAATTTTATTACAATCTTAAAAATTATACTTAAAGCTAATGGTGTACCTTTCGTCCTGCTTCATCTCCTCCATATTATGCTTAAGTGTGAGTATGCTTTTGCATCTATTTATGTTTAATTAAACTTAGAGGAAAAAATTGCAGGAGAGTTGTATAAAAAACCTAGCTAATTAACGTAATGACAACAGCAAAAAATAAACGTTACAAGATGACATATTACATACCATTTTAAACATCAACTTCGTAGAAAGGAAACTCTTAAAAACTTAAGTTTTTTTTTCTCCCTAAAATTAATGACAATAATTTACTTCGTATATTTAAGTTACCATGTGGTTGGTGGTGTGTACGTTTTCTCTTCTATACAAACAGACTCCTTAATCCTCAATGTAATTATGTTTAGCTTATCCTACTATTTTATATCAGGATTCAAAAAGGTAACTTTACGTATCATAAATCTGTATACATAAGTAATCATGTTTTCTTTAAATTGTTCACCTAGCTAATTATCAGTTTGGTGATGATAATTGTTCGTTGAAGAGACAAATCTGGTTTTCTCCTGTCTATATTTTAGCTGCCTTTTATACGTTTTTACGGATTTTTTGTTTTATCAGGAAGAAATGTTAACGATGACGGAAGAGTTTTTTTATATTAATGATAAAAAGATTTGAAGTTTTCTAATTGACTAATCATATCCCTAATTATATTTAGATGGACACTAGCCTTACAGACTTTTCTGTGTTTGCCCCAGTTTTAGCATTTTTTCCATGTAATTTCTTAGCACGTATATTTGATAAAAAAACCTGTTCGCGTTTTTAAGTGATCGTCTTGAGAAATGTGTGGATTAACTGTAGAAAAAGAGTACCTCAATCTGTATGTACATGGGCAGATAGATATATATTTTTGTCAAAAAGTGTGACCTTATCAGCTTTTAATTTTTTTACACCTGAGAAAATCGTGTGGAGAATGATGATTAGCTAAATTTGATATCAAAATGTAAATCTAGTCTGCTAACATTATGAATGCCCACGGCTACCAGTATTTTGAAAAAGAAAATTGTCAGTATTCTGGGGTATATAGTCAAATTATGTAGTTTTATTATGAATCTCAACAGATGAATCTCATTTCGGCGGAAAAGAATTGTTATCATTGGTTTCTTTGTGAGCGGAAGTATGATTTGAGGAGTTTTTAGTTGAATAACCTTGTATAGTTATAATCTGATGATAAGTCCTATCATGGTTGGGTCTTTTACACAAAACAGATGTCTAAAAGGGGAGTGCTCTGTCCCTAAAGTGGCTAAAACTAATTTGGTTACGTACTCTAGAAACTACCTACGTATCTAATAGTTTACTTGAATTATAATAGCAGCCATAGAAAAACATCCAAGATAAAAATCCTCTTTAAGCTAGATTCCTTTCGTGACAATTACTGACGCTGGCTGACGACCAGCATGATCGGTGTAATATGCTAATACAAAATAATAATAATTAAGTTGGGTGTAGTCATTGATATCACAAAATTAGATTTGTTGTTGGTTCTATGAGAGAATTTTATAGTTTTAGCTACCTCCTAAGTCTAAATGCATCTCAGCGTCCAGGATTTTTTCCTCCAGGTTATCTGCACTTTGATAAGAAAGTGAAAAGTAGCGTGCTAAAATTATCCTTTTTCTATCTAGTTCCATACTTTGCGACAGACGATAGGAGTTGAACGTGCGCTTTAAATACATGTGAGAAAAATACCAGAACTGATTTGCTTGATTAGTTTTGCTTTTACTAATTACAACTGTATTAGGTAACTTTTGAGAGAAGCTGTCTTGTCTGCGGGGCGGGGTGAGACGGGAACTAAAACGGTGATTGGAATTAGCTGTCTTCGTTATCTATACCTTAATGCGAGCTAGTAAAAAATACGAGTGTGGAACCGAGTGCATTTTACTTGCTATCTGTGTGTGAGGCTGGAGGAAAGCTAGACTGTTTTTACAAAAAATTTACAACAGCTAATTCTATTGATTAGTGTCTAACAAGGATAATTTATATTAAAGCTATAAGTTTTAAGTAAGGTTCTGTTCCTGTTCTCTGTTAGCTACCGGGAAAAGGACTTGGAATAGTTAAAAGTTTCTACTGACAACATGTTACCTAAAATAATGATGATGATAATACATATTGGGTAAAAATTAAATACTTTGATCTGTCTTCCTCAACGCCTCTCCCCCTGTCCTCCCCATTATCTCCAAAATAGTAAATATCCGATGTACAAAAAAATATACATTGTAAATATATATTTATACTTTTAAATAATATTGTTACGTTAATATTGAATATAACTGCTACACGTTCCTAACATAACGCTAAACAGAAAGATAATTATTGTTGAGATTCACTGGCAAAATGTTAAAACTTATCATTGCACACACTGACACTCACTTAAAATGTTAAAGAGTTAATTATAATGATGCTTAAATCTCTTGTTTTACTTGGTATGAAACACTGGCCATTGTAATATATAAAACCATTAAGTTTAAATATTATTCATATAATTATACTCTAGCTTAGCATAAGATCTGTATAATTAAATAGTAAAATACTTGCAAATAAAAATTAGCCTAGTTTTCTTATTTACGGAGCTTAGGAAAGTTGTAAAAGCTTTCTTTAAAGTTGAAACACCAACTTGTTCTTGCATTCTCATACAAATATGAATGAGTATTTGGTATAGGAAAGAAATATGTTTGATTTTTTTTTGGTAAGATTTAACGAGTTTTATAATTGTAATGATATTGAAAATCTCATGTGGTATATATCGTCTCACTCTTGGTTTCCAATTTATGCTCAACAAGTTCCAATAAACTGGTAGGGAGTGTCCCTGGTTTTTTCTTAAATGTTGGAAACGGTGGTGAGTTGTAATTTAAAAAAAATTCTCGAAATGTAAGTATAAACGGTTTTGTTGGATGATAGTTTGAGTTGGTGCAGAGCTAAGGTTGTACGCACACGAACGTTTTGAGGATAATACGATGAGTTGGAAATAACACTTGTGAGAGTACAAATATTTTACAGTGGTTTACATACTAAATAGTAAGATAGAAGAGTAAAAACACATAAAAACAGTCTTTCTTCATCTTGTGCATTCTTAATCTGAGTGAACCCCATCGCTCCGACCTTCCTCCTCCCCACTTTGAACATCGTCGAGGGGCTCGTGCTTGAAATGTTTGAGGGATTGTTTTAAACTGAGCTCGGATCCTTTGTCGTCCTCGTGCTTGCTTGATGGACTGAGCGGCTCGTCCCCGCCGTCAATGTCATCATCTGTCTTTTCCCCTGCTAGCTCATCCCGGGGCTCCACTTTCAGCCGGGCCTTGCGCCCTTCAAGCGCTCCAGAAGGGTCTGCCTTCAGTGGGGCTTTGCCGGTGGTGGCGAATGGGGTGGGGTTTTGGAATACGCAGACACCGTTGATCAGCACCTCTTCATCGTCCGAGTCATCGTGCCAGGAGGGGTTGAACCATTGGGGGGCTACGGGCTTTCGGCGGGAGGAGCCGGAGCTCACCCCACCCAGTTTGCCTGGACAATTGGAAGAGAAAATATTTGTAAGCTTTTGTCCACTATTTACTTAGGGAAATGTGGACAAATTATGTCGTTATTACGCTTACCTTGAAGGGAAGAATGATTGCTTTGGAGACTAAGTGGTTTGGATTGTTGCTTTCGCTTTTTTCTACTAGAATTTGAACCCCCGGAATCGTCGCTTGCCACGCTTCCCTGTAATAAATAAACGGTTAATTAAACAATATTCATATTACGTTAGTAAATTTATACCATGCGGATGTGTCACACGACTTCCAAGCATACCTCATTATCCCCATCCTCATCATCATCCTCTTCAAAAAAGTCATCCTCATTATCTGAGTGCGCCCGAGATGCGGTGTTACTCATGGAGAGATCTAAACCTTCCTCCATCCCGTGCCCAGAGTGATGTCCCATAAAGCCAAGCGCTGAGAATTTATCTTTGTGAAGCTCCAATAGTCTTTGATGCAGCATTAGTCGGAACTGAACAGGATCGAAGGGTTGAGATGACAAAGGTGTTTCTGTTATGATGGAAGACGCAAAATTTAAAAATGAATATTTTAAGGTTTAATTGTACTAGTTGAGTCTGATAAATCAAAAAAAAGTATGAAAATGGATGTCATACCTTGAACTACAGGTGACGATGTCTGCTGTTTCAGCCTCATCCGGTGATTATGAAACCAATTAGTGATGGTTCGGGATGAGAGACCTAGTTCCCTTGCCAAAAACTCGATAGCAGTCACATTTGGATATGGATCTAAAGCAAATGCCAACTTCAAAGCCTCCTTTTGTTCCTCCGAGAACAGAACCTGATATGAAAAATATGATATGATTCATGAGAAAGATGAGTCGGAGAATTTAGGAAAAATGGAATCAGTCATTAATTTCTGAAATGTGAAGCTCACTCTTTGCTTTTTGCTTGGTGGGGCAGCTGCACTACTTCCTGGACTGTAGGAGTCATTCGGTGAGTCATTTGAGTTATCAGAGGACCCATGTGTGCCAGAGCCATATGCATCCATCGATGAGTTGGAATGTGGTAGTCCACGTTTTCTCTTGTTTGCTTCTCTCCGCTCGTTTTTCAAATGCTGAAGTCGCTCCACATTCAAGGGATCCGCAAGCCAAAGTTGCATTCTGATGAAGGGCTCCCTCCCTTTGATTGACAGCATATGCCAAGGTTTTGGTTTCGATAAAAGCTCACTAACTGACCCTTGTGACAAGCCTAGCACCATTTCTCCGAATATCTGGAAATTAATTTAGTTGGGGAAATGCTCGTTAAGTACATATATGTATATATATAATTAAGCGTAAGATTGATAAGAAAAATGCGCGCACTGTCGAATTTTTAATTTGCCTTGATTACCTTTTGTCCAATATTATTGGCAAGAAGAGCTTCCTTGATTTTAGTAGTTATCAACTGGGTATCCAGATCCTGTGTCAAAGCCGCCATTTCATATACACTCGGCTGAGGAGGTAGCCCTGGAGGAGGACGTTGGTGCATATGAGGAGGGGTTGGAGGGCTGACCCCATGAGAGGATGGGGACTGCTTTTTACTATTTTCGAGATTCAACTGACTTAACGCAATACTACTTGGAGGCATGGGTGGAATTGGTGGAGGAGGTGGCGGGAGTGGGGATGTCTCCTGACTCTTCGGAAGCTCAGCAACTTTCGGAGGTGCCTTGGCCGCAGTTGCGGGAGCTGGAACAAGATAAGAAAATGATTGCCTTGTTAGTTATGGAGCCAACTTTAGTTATTTTCTAAGGAAGTAGTAACCTACTGTAAGGCATACATGGATTGCCAGCGTATCCACCCGTTCTCATTAACTTTTCAGGAGCAATCTTGTACTGTGAGGCTACAAGCTTATGGACGGCATTCTCGTCCTCCAGAAACATTTTCATGCGGATGAACGGCTCACGACCTTTTTGTGTCAGCTGAAACATGAACGAAAAGAAAGAACACGTTTGTGTCAGCGAACGGACCATGCGCACATATTCGTAATGATGTCGTTGAGTCATGACAAGTGTGACCATGAATTTAGCGTTCACTTGCCATGTATTCATTGTTATAATTTTATTCTATGTTTAACCATCACTTACCATATGCCAGGGTTTGGGTCGGGCCAAGAGATCACTCACAGATCCTTGAGATAAGCCCAGAACGGATTCACCGAATAGCCTTTGCGAGATCGAGTATTGACTCAGTTGTTCCTTCACCTAAATTCAGAATTGACAAGGAACGCGTCTTTCCTCAGAATCTATATTCACTCATTAGGGCGAATAGATGGTATAAAAATTTGTTTGCTTACTTTTCTTACCTTACGAACAATGTCTTCAGTGTTTAGATTGTTGTATTGGTCAAACTGCTGCTGGGTGATAGGGGGCAGCACAGCTTTCAGTGGCCGTTGACTGGGTGATGCGACTGAGGGTGCAGTGGGCTGTAAGGGAACAAAGAACAGAGAATCGTGCTGAATTGCCAAATTTCGACCAGACTATCATACAAAGTAGTGGATTGGTGGTGAGGAAATACATGTACTTGCGAGATGAGTGAGTTTGTGATCGAAGCCATTCTTTGGAGTGGTGAGGCGTTTGTCGTGTCATCAACACCAGACGGAGGAAGGATTGTGTTGAGGGGGGATGGTGCCCCAGAGTTGGATTCTCCTCCTTTGGGTCTAACCAAGGAGAATGCACTACCGACGTGACGCATGATTTCGCTTGTGTCGTCTTTGTCAATCTGGGGATGCGACAGAAAAGGAAAAATGCACTTTGGGTACTTCAGTAAGGCATTTGGAAATTTGTTTATAATGAGATATAATAAGAGAGTATAGAAAGCAGAGAAAGTAAGAATGCTCGTATTTATGTGGATAGGTACCTTCTCATCGTTATCTTTGGTATCTAGCGGAGACAGTCTTTTAGGCATTGTCAGATCTTGAGCGCCGCTCAGCCCATTCGGAACGGGAGCACCAGGATGGAATAATGGGGGTGGGAAGTGAGATGGGGAGGCCGCGGACGAGGTCGCAGCCAACTTGGCCAGCTCTCTGTGATACGCGTCAAGGGCCATACGAATGTCATCTCGTTCCAACAGTGAACCACCAAATAAGTGAGGGAATAGCAAGCTACAAAAAGTACACAATTTCTCATTATTAGTCATTATTCATGCCATGAATCGTTAAAAGTCAACTATTGACTATTGATAACTAAGTATTGGTATTATTACAAACCTCTGGAAATGTTCTCTTGGTATTCTTGGGTCTGTTGGATCCGCACCCATCCCATGAGGAAGTCTTAAGCCGACAAGTTTGGCTAGCTCTTCTTGATATATCCTAGCCACTTGCTCTTGAGGTATGTCATCATTCTCATATTTCCTCAGCCTCCTATCACCCCCACCCCTCCCAGAGGAGCCTGACGGCGAGGAGGGCCCACACTGACCATTGTTGTTGTTGTTGAGGTTGTTATTGTTACTGCAAAGATTGTTGTTGTTGCCAGCACTGGATGGGGACTTGCTGCCGGCATTCTCATCACAGAGGGAGTCATGATTGCCAATCGAATTATTGAGACCGTGGCTTCGATGCAGGGCCTGATTTGCCTCTGAAAGTATATGCGCGATTCGTTCCTCAGCACCTGTGTCCTCACAACGATATGACGAGGGTAAACTCGCACCCGATCCCTCTTTCCCTTCAACACCCGGAGAGAAAAAGAACACAAAATAAGCCATATAATTTCTCCGCCATAATCAAACACGGTCATTGTTCCAAATCATAAATAACTTATATCAGTACCACACATTATATCACATATTCAACATCCATAACAGTTGTAAACAGTAGTAATAATAATTCAATCATTAAAAAGCAGAGCAAAACGTCAAAAGCCAAATTACATCTACAGGCAATAATAGACCCCGCTTCTCAGCATTAATCAAACTTGGATGCGCGTCAATCACCAACAACATAACCCAATCTATATTGTTCCCCTCCCCCATTCTCCTATTTAACGAGCAGAATCATGCTAAATCCCCCCAACAAAAATATATATATCCGAACTAATCTCAAATCTATACCGGATGCGGATTATTACATACCTATCCCCTAATAATGATAAGAAAAGGCTGATCAGCCTCGCCATTTCGTTCCTTTACGCATGGAAAATCAAACGAACCTGACTGCACTTCATTTACAATCAAACAATTCACTTATTACTTTTCAGCCCAAACAAAACAAAATCTATTTTAATGAATAGTCAAGTTCACATCCCCAAAAAAATATTTCAATACCGTATCCCCACATAGGATTTTTTAGAGTTGACGCTTTTTTATATGCTCATTTGATAAAAAAAAATATTAATGAAACCGGTAATGGATTGATGATGTTCGTTGTTATTTTTGTATTCTCTCAGGCCATAAGTCAGGCTTCAGTCAGATAACTACACTGCATTAATATTATCCATCATAGCTTTTGTTTTTTTTTATATCTTTTATTGACTTCACTCACGGCGCTATTTTTTTAGGGATCACCGACGACGATATGATCGCTCATGATAAACTTTTTTTTAGACAATTGGTTATTGCCAGCCAGGTTTTTTATAATGGGAGGGAAAAATATCCACAACTTTTTGATTCCTATTGGAAGCGCTATATGCATGGAATACTGAGGCCGTTATTCTGTTGTTGGTGTCGGTTCATACGATTTGTATTTGAGGTTGGGTCTCAACAAGCTACACCTTAGTTTATATTGCTTTCCTATTATCATTATTACTATTACTCTGTTAATATCGTAACAATACTCATGGCAAGGTAGTGGTTTTTTTTTGTTTTTTAAAGTTATTGCACAGGATTTCCGTTCTGGAGCTAGAGTGGGATATAAGCAGCCAGTTTTTGACTAATCCTGTTCATGAATATAGAGCGTATTGCTTTCCTTTCTTCTTGATCAAGCTGGACGAGAAAGCTGACTGATTTTTTTTAACTGATCAAGATATAACTAAGAGATAAGAGTGTGATATGAACACAAACGGAATAACCCTTTTTTTCAGGAGTGGGAAACGGGCGAAAATGCAACAAGCCAAAATAGTGTTTGGTATGGGCCCATGAGACATGGGCTCGAGCATGGCTCATGACTTGCATGTAACAACACTTTATTCACTGGAATTATTGGAGTCAAGCTGGCTTTTTTAGGCTTGTCATATTTTAATCGTATTCATTAGTTTTTTTTTCAGATCCCTCTTTCGTCTCTCCGTCCAAATTTATAAACGGGGAAGGGGGCTGACCAATGTTTTTAGCTGATGTTTTCCAACCATTTTATATTTTCTGCTTGTTTGATTTGATAAATGTCCAATAATGAATATAAAAGAGGAACGAGAAGGAAAAAAATTGGATTTTGACGTTTTCACATGAAACTACTCAAGAACCACCCCACCACTATTCCTGTAGGTGTTGGGGAGGGCTCAAGTGCTGAATTAATTTTAATGTGGGTAAACGAGCTGGGCTGGGCTATGCCCTACATTGATATTTAAATGGGGATATGTTCACACAGTAGTGCTTAGTTAGCTAGAATGCAACTTGTAGAAAAAAGGCACACACCTTTCAATTTTTTTTTCATATAAAAGTGTCGAGAGTGAACTGGAATTGTAAAAAATTGTGGCCCCGCTGTGGTCCACTACTTGATTGTATTGTAATTCATGCTTAATACTCTTTTGACTTTTCTTCATTAGTTGTAAAGAACTGGAATGAAAGATTCCAGGTAAAATATTGTTTTCACCCAATACCTCAGACATGGAATGAATGAGAAGAGAGCGACCGTTGGAATGTAGGTGGGGGTTATTGTATTGTGGCTTTTTTAATAGGTATTAAATGGCTGATTTGAAACTCGAATAATATTTGTGGTTTGGAGAAGGAAATGAAGTTTTCAATTACGCTTTTATCTCGGGCTGTGTATTTTTCACATGGAAATGTTGAAATGAGATGTTTTTCTGAAGTCTCATAACATGATAATGATAAGGATGGAAAAATGCAATGTATGTGTCATGTCATGATACTCATACTTCTCTGAAATGTAGTGAGGACCATCGACCAGGGAGAACTGTGGCCAGTCAACAGGTAGATTTTCAAGAATTTTTTCGATTTTTTTCCCCCTCTCCCCCTCTAGGTTATTTACTGCATGGTGGTGATGATGATGATAATAATGTTGGAATGAAAACCAGTCTTTGATGAAGAAAAAATATGACATTGAATTTTATTCAATCATAGAATCTGACCGATCAGGTTCCCTCCTTTTGTATCATTTTTTTATGTAATTGCCATTTTATGCAGTTTTCCTTTTAATTTTTCACAACATATTTGTACAATGATAATTGGAGGCTGCACCTTCCGATGATGATATTTTGCTGGGGAATTGATCTATTGAACAGAGCTATACATTGTATATGGCTGTATACCAATTTTGGTCTTGGCCACTCCAAAGTGGGTAGGCAGACTGCACAAGCTTTCTGCTCAGTCCGCTTCTCCAGAAGTAATCATGAAGCTTTGAATGTCGGCTCACCTTTTCCATGTACATGGATAACTTATTGCAGCCATAATGTCAAATATTATTACTCTTCATGAGGGGAACAGGTAAGGAAAGAGACAATAAATATGAAGTCGTCTCCTTCCATTCCTAATGGTATATAAAACCAGGTATAATGTCCATTAACACATATGGCCCATCTATGGACGGACCCCCAAAAAAATGTTCAGCCTAAGTAACATCCTCACCTTGTTACATCATACATGGCCATATCATCTTTATAATTTCTGTTAAATACTAAATAGGCAGGAGAACTGCTTCCTCCATTCTTGTTGCCTGTCATGGACGGCATTATATTATGATTATGAAGTGCTTTCTTAAATATCATTGAGAAAAGTAGACAGTATTCCTCAGCTTTGGAATGACTAACGCTTGAGCATCAGTTAGCCAGCCAGAGATGAGGGAGTTTAAAAGAAATTTACATAACTAATATTCAATCCGGTGAGGGAGCACTGTCCAAAAACATATTGTTATTTCCTCAGAAATGATTCCCTATTATGATTATGATTATGATTATGAATATTGTTATGACTTTAACGCTATCAGATCGGAACTGTTAAACTTCTTAGCGTTATTGACATTTTAAAATGGAGTGAAATCTGAAACCGATAATTTGTCCAATTCATAACAAATTTAGGGGATGTTTATATTGGACAAGAGGCCATTTGCGGTAGAGCTCTCAGCGTCTTGAAAATACGGCTGTGTTGGCTTCAAAAGACAGTTAAATCCATTTGGAATAAAAGTAGATCTTACGCATTTTGACTTTAAACGCATCAGAAGAAACGCAACGGGATATTACAATGTTAGGGCCGCAAAGGAAGGGATTTTTTTCAGTGAAAAAAGTAGTTACGTGAACCCATAACCATTCACTTTATGAGAATTACTGATGTCCACCTTTTTTCCTAACTATGAAATTTACATTCAAAAAGGGTTTGTCAAGTTGTTCGGGTTATTGCTTTTAATGCAATAAATACAGTAAACCGATCCAAGACGTTCTTTTCAAAAAGTATGCTTGCATCATTGTATGAAGACGCTGAGGAGATGAGACGAGACTCTGAAAGTTAAATAGGAAATACCTATGCAGCATGTAATCTTGAGCTTTTTATGTTCTTTTATGATCACAAACCTCATAATTTAATTGAATAGTCAATACCCATATACTTGTTTACCTTTTAGTTGAGCAGTTTATTTGTAAGTAGGTGAGTCATTCTTATATTACTTCACTCAAGAAAATATTTTTGTTCAAAATCCCTTCCCGACTGTAAATCACATAGGAAGAATAATATGGAGGAGGAAAAAGGACAACCAAAAGGCAAAAAAGTTACCTTCTGCTCCCCCTCCCAAGATCGTAAACCGGCGCTAATGATCATGATGCTCATCTCAATAAATAATCATTATCATAATAGAAATGTATAAGCATTGGCATAATATCCTTATTTAAAAGGACTTCTTTCTCAATCCTCATTTCCCTTCTCACATTCATATTTGCACCTTTTACCTGCTCCCCGATTAGTTCATAAATATGAAAGAAACTCTAAACTTTGAACTTGGAGGGAAGAGAAGTGTTCAGGATGGATTAGGCTTGGAGGTGTTAGTTTTACGTTTCTGCTCGTACATCAACATTAGCTCGCTATTGTTACCTCCATAAAAGGGAAGACTTGTTCTTAGCCCTTTGAACATTGGTATGAAATAAATGATTTCCATTTTGTACGACTCATCTCAAGAAAATTATGCCTATCTGTACCTCCCTTCCACATCTTTTTCTTCTCAATGGAAACATATTTCCAGAAATTGTGATTTTCCCTCCATTTCCAAACTCAAATTGTAATACTGCATCTTGAGTCAAAATATCTTCCCTTCTAATGCTCACTCCATTATTTATGCCTGGGAGGAGGAAGGGAAAATTTCCCCGAAACTTTCCCTTTTCTCTCCTCCACACTTATTAGGGCCACTGACGTAATTTATTTATGTTTGGTTTATGATTTCCATCTTCCTCTCCAGCTCCACGTAAATGACTGCGATCATGCAGGAGCACGTTCCCGGTCATTTTGTGGATCATCTAGTTAGAGAAAGGAGGATATTATATTATGCCATCACAACAATCCTTAAATAATGGAACTCAATCACCACAACCACCACCATCAGGATCATTTATGAGGGAAACTCAATAAGGGCAACTCGGGGCGGCTTAATGTTCTCCTCCTCGTATGGAATGTCTTTCCTCCTTTCAATACCAGCAATATGTCATATTATCATACCCATTTTCTCAGAATGCCTTTCCCTCACCGGATATAAGATAACTTAATATATGGCTACTGTCGCATTCACAAAGGAGCTTCTCGAGGAATTTTCCCTTTGCTGATCCCACTCACCATCCTTTCAGAGCGTAATAGAATGAGAGCCATTATTACCCAGTATTTATATGTATGTCCTGTTCTTCTTTTAACCGAAAACAAATAAACTATTATTACCCCCACCATCACCACCACCACCATCGTCACAGTGTCTTCCTCCATCCAGACTATTTTTCCCTCACTCTTTATACGTTTGGAGGAGTCATTCAGCGGCAATAAAATCAGTTCTGCTTCGTTTACAGGGAGACGATGTCTTTATTAATGTTATTTCAACCGGCATCATCTCCCGATCCCCATCACCATCCTCGAACCCATCCCCACCGTCAACATCAGTCTATAAGACCAGCCCACAAATTTCTCAGCGAAATAAATCCTCTTTCAAAATCCCATCAGCGAAATCATTTTCTTCATGTTTTGTTTACCTATCCTCATTATTAGGGAATGAAAGAGACATCAGCTCTTCCTATCATCATCCATTCTACGATTTTTTCCCCTTGGGTTTTTTTATATTATTATTTTGAAGCCGACGTCGAGGACTCGAGCAATAATAACATGTAAACTGTGACGTCTTACATAATGGGAGCATCAGCCATCAACCATCAGCGTATTTGTCATGCATCATCAATGCTCCGCTACCTGATTATCATGTCTGGTAAAACGGGCCTGGTGGCGAAGTGGATGCTGGGGGATGGATGCTCAATGTCCTCAGCATCGGAATGAGAAGCCGCTAGAAGAGCCGCCTATGTCTAGGAGTTGCTCTTAAATAACAACTTCCATTCCATGTCCCCCAATAAACACGGCCCATTTCATTGACTTGTTCTCAGAGCGTGCAATAATGACAATCATGCTCAACGCCATCACCATCATCATCATTCCTAGAACGGTTATTATGATTATTGCCGATCCCATTGTATGAGTCTGTATAGTTTACATAAAGTGGCGTTTCGTACCTCTGCCGTCAAATTTCTAATCCATTTCATTGGTTTTGCTTCACTTGCCCAAGAACAACAGGGAAAAAAGGAGAGCAAAATAATCATCAGAATAGACAATCCCTCTCACTCCATCCATATCCATCCGAGCTTCTTCTACTTCTCCTCAATCTTTGTCATTCCTTCGAAGATCCAATTCCGCTTACAGCGTTACAGGAGTTGCTCATGAGAATTAAATTGAAATAATGATAAAACGGTGGAGATGAGAGCTATTATTTCTTTTATTATTATTACTACCATTATTATAATTATTCCCACCCCTTCAACTCAGCCATAGATCATTTTAAGTGTGACGGTAAAGTGCCATATATGCGATGGCGATGATGATGATGACGATCTTGATCAAATCGGCTTACTCATTCTCAGTTTCATCTGGAGATACTAGGACAGATTTTTTTCGCCAAGAATACAAATCATACAGCCCAATAGAAGGAATGTTGATAAAAAAGAGCTATAATGAATGACAATGAAAATGGAGAAGATATTTAATGCAATCGACTCATCCTCACTGTCTTATGATTAGGGAGGGAGGAAGACCAGATTGGAATGCGAGTTTCAAAAAAAATGAATCGAGAAACATTTTTTTTCTCTTCTCTTCAGTTAATGAAAGAGAAGAGTTACATTGGTGGGGGATTTTTGGTGCCAATAATCGTGGGTTATTAACATATACCATCATCAGGAAGATGATTACATAAGACAGAAGTCGCCGACTGGGCACCACGCCGCTGTTACCAAGCAGGCACGAGACATGACATGACATGATCATACCACTCCACTCATATCTTACTCTTGAAGGGGAAGACAAACGGAAAATGTTATTTTGAAGGGATTGATAAAAAAAGACAAACTCAAATATATTATTTCCCTTTGATCATTCTGATGATATGGATGAGGACGGAGGAGTGTGAGAAGAGATTTCCCAACAAAAATCATTTGGGCTACAGAAAAAAACAAAAGGAAATAGATATGAAATGGTGCGAGGACTGAATGAACATGAGAGGAAGCAAACCACATCGAAAAAATTATCAAAATGTGTGGCCACTGGCCAAAAAGAAAGGAATCAACAGAAGTAATAAGGTACAGACAATAAAAATCTCGAGTAATTGCACAGAGAGCTTTCGGTAGTTGGGTTTTTTCTTACTTCATATTTTTGTAATTATCCCCTTACCATGATTACTGACAGCCGTGAGCAAATCTAACTAATCAATTTTGCCCAATGCATACCAGCCATAAAGTGCTTTGTAATAGTTCCTTTAAATTATGACATGACGAGGCTCTTTGACGAGGATGGCGAGCAGGGGCTACTGACTTGTGAGGATTGATTTAATATCCAATTCACAATTAGAATTAGTTGACTGAAAAGAAAAACCAGTCAGTAGCTGAGGATGAATGGTTTTTTATGGACCCACACAGATAACATATGGCATGGTGGAGTCCTCTTCTGCTAGCAATTTGTTTGATCAATCAAGACCGGATACCATCGGTGGCAAGTGTGGCATTAGGATGCATAAAACTTCAAAAGTGGAGGAGGAGGGATCTCTGTGCAATCCACAGTCAAAAATCTAGATCGCAGTGGGGAGTAGAATTCTGGACCTCTGATATATTTACGATTGCATCATATCCATAGTGGCAAGGGGTAAGACTGGAAGTTTTCAAGCACAGACAATATTGGAGGAACACAATGAAGCATTCCAACGCTGCAGCGTCCCTCCAGACAATAAATGATTCCCAATCTCAATAAATAACTATAAATGCTGTGATTAAGCAGAAGCCATATTGCTACCAATGAATCATAAAGTGTTGCAGTCTCCTTCCCTCATTGTGCCTGTCCTGATCAATAATTTAGAGAGGATTTTTTTATGTTTCATCGACATCCCCACACAAGTCATAATCCAACAAGCCAAGTACTTCACTGTAAGAACAAAGCTTGACTTCTTTTCATATCATTTTACACTCATTCCACCACCATTTCTACTTACATATAATATGGGAGCAACAAGTAAGCCACCACCACATCATCATCACCATCCCAATCTAATGCCATCGCATCGCAATGCATTGGTTGAACTGCGTCAAATAATGGTGAAGTGATTCGAACCTTTCCATCTCTCTCTCCTTTTTATTCTGTTTGGCAGATGGTGATAAGTGATGATGATGATGATGATGATGCCCATTTCGTTTCGTTTTCTGTTTGTTAGTTCATTGAAAATGATTGGTATAATAATGATGAGGATGACGGGCTTTTGCTCCACACAATGACTACTCCCTGCGAGGACAATGATTCAGAGTTTCCGGTCTCCTCTTAGCTCATCAATCCTATCCTCCTTGTCTTTCGCTTTTTTATTATGAAAAATATCCCCTCACTCCCATACACTTGGAGCTAGTCACTTTACCAATAAAATATATTACGTAATGGGGATTGAACGAACTCTTTTCGAGTTGGTTGATTCATTGTTTAGAAAAATGCATCCATTTATCGATATGCATATTATTAGGGCTTTTTTTCAACAAAATGGACGCTGGTGACGGGCCATTGTATTGTGCAAGTCATGCTTAAAAGTTCATAGTCCTTTAAAAATATTAACTGTTCAATGCCTTTCATAATTAAAAGAAGTTAAAGCTGTTTCCAAAAAATATAATTTTGGATTGCATAAAAAGTGTTGATATGTTTCAATCGATAACTTGTTTGCCAAAAGACCAGTGCTGGAATAGAATTGTGTTGATTTAGGAAAATTATAGTTATTTTTTTAAAAAATTAATGCAAATCGTTCCACTAGAAAAGACACATAAGCTTGTTGCCAATACATAATTTATCATAAAGTAAATCAAGGAAGACCCTGATTAGTTTAGTTTTTTCTGTAAAAACCATCCATCCAATGGGATCACGCACACAAAGCATTACACAATCATTAAAACATTAAAACCCTTTCGTTTCAAGTAAAATTAGCAAATGTATTATATTTCTAACACTGAATATTGGCAATTGGCCCTTAGCTCTCAATCCTGAATGCTACTGCGTTTCAAAATCAGCAAAATAATCAGATGAAGTCTATCCAAAATAAATATCCCTATTTTTATTCTACATCCATGCAGCCCCTATCCTGTGCTATTTTTACTGCCTCAGCACTATTGACACAATCAGACGTAATAGCTCGATGGTTACACAGCGTTTAACAATAATTAATTAGGACATTCCCCATATCCCCCAGTCCTATAGCAGCTCATGATTCCTAACTTGGCTCTGGCAGAGACGTATTTCAAACAAAAAAATGAAATATATCTTATTTACACGCATGGCTTCATACATGGATTTATACAGAGGGAAAATTAGCTTGAGAGTTAACCTCTTATTACAATACTATTAAGTTATGCATCACCTAACAACGAAATTAAAATGGCACACGGACGAGTAGCAAAACACCGAGGGAATTATTCAACACAACTTAGGCTCTCCTCCGTACAGACAGCAAAGAAGGGATATATGTTTTTTGGGGCCTCTCTCCCAAATATAACAATGCAACATTAAAAAAAGCCTCGCTACATAACAGGACCCAAGGAGCATCCAAGTTTGAAATGTTTTTATATTCTTGACTAGGGAATTGCCACGGGTGAGCGACAGGTAGATCAGAAGGAAGCAATTGTTTTTTTTTCTCACTAGATAAAATTTCAAGAGAGAAAAAATTAAGTAGAAATAAGAGGATCTCCTTATATTATGCTTTATTGAGTTGAGAAATTAAATTAGCAAAATTAAATTGCGAATTGGATTCTGCTAGTTGGAGGTGTGGGATATGGATATATCGACAGGGTTGGGGTGACGCGAAATAATTAGTGAAGCAAATGTGCCTTTAAACCTGACCATGTTTATCGAGCGTTTAAAGCAACGTTTTTTTCTAGAAATTGTATCCTTTTCATGTGAATAGAAGGATTTAAGAGGACAGGAAGATTTATCTTTAAAAAAGTGTAGAAAATTGGAGCATTGATGTGATGTACAGCCCATTTTCATATTAAATGATGCACTTTTCAATTTTTATTATCAGCTAACACACTCAACGATTTAATGCTTTATTACCTCAAAAGCGAATTATTCCTCGCCAAAGTTCCTTTCTATGTGATAGTGATGAGGAAACATAATGGGATTAGCCATATGACTAGATAAATAGTATTTGCAAAATTAAAATCAAACTACAGAATGCAAATAGTTCTGTTCGAAACTTCAAATCTGAAATCAGCCCAGCTCTAAAACCTCGTCTTCCTTCAGCTCCCATCAATTTTATTAGCATTTAAACGTTATTAGTAATTTAAACATCAGCCTAGTAATAAATGCTGATGGCTGTATTCGTGCTGAGGGGGAGCTTGATGATGATGACGATCAGGGAATTTATGATTTCGCATTTAAAATTATTATTTTTTTTTTGGCTGATATGATAAGCTTTTACATGGAAACCTATTAGAGGAAGAAAAAAAAATCTTGTATTTTATCGCAATTATAATATTTTTTGGGGGAGACACGAGCCAATTCAATTTCTGTTGAGAAATCCTTTTGGGTCTGCAACTCTCATAATATGATTATGATTTTTAAATTTCAAACGAACAAAAAAAGAGCAATTTCTTGCCTTTCCTCTTCACTATGCTTGGTAGTAATAATCTATTTATCTAGAGGAGTAAAATGGAGGCGATACAAAACGGAGTGATTTGTACTGTTTAGTTTGAAATTAGCTTTTAAAGAAATATGAACAGATCTAATCTGCTAAGTTGCTCCTTGTTCTGTGCAAGGGAAAAAACTAAATGTTTTTTCTGTGGTGATAATGATGATGATATTATTAGCCTTATCTTGATCTGTTCCTCTCCTCTTGGGAGAGGGAGTGAAAAAATATAGATAATTTTTATATATTATAATTTATATTATATTATTCAGCAGTTAGCATTTTTTGCGGAGCTAAATGGTGTAATATATTTGGTCTGAGGTTTGCTCTTTTCGAGAAGCTTTTAGGCGCTAATAAATTCGCAAATAATAACACACTATTATAGCATCAATATTTATTTAGTATTTTATGAGAACTTGATTCCCAGCTAGAAATTAGATTTTAATAGAGATGGGCTCCTCCTCTATTTGTAGAGGAGGATGAAGCTCTGCCTGTTTTGTTGCGAAAAATATAATAATGAATGTGAATAGAACAAGTTTTAAGGGGACCAATAAATCCTCCATATTTTTTATGCTATTTTAATATCGTAATTACACCCAAGTTCAGTGGATTCATCTGAACCCTTTTACCTATCCCTTCCCAGTGGTTGAGCAAGAGTGATCATGAAGATCTTTCCCCAATCTATTATATATTTTTTGGCAGGGATTCGATCAGTCAGTGAAATGCAGAAAAAAAGAGCCCGTTTCAAATCCCCTTGTTCCTATTTGTTTTACACGAGGTTTGAAATTAAATTCGAAATTATTAGCTAAACGGCTACAACTATTCCCTTTTTACAACTGTTCTTTTGATTTAGCTGTTTTACTGCGTACTTTATAGTTTAGGAACGTTGCTATTTCTTAGCTTGATTTGACAAGAAGAATTTGCATACCGTCCCGATCCATGTCCTATATCTATAGCCAATTTGCTATTTTAAGTTGATAGGCAAGTGGAAAGGGTAGCTTGTCGGTATTGGGCTATCTTCATTACCTGAACCAATCCATAAAAAACCTGGTGGGTGGTAATCCTTCATATATACGATCACAATTACGATTATGGTTGGGTTTCATGATAAAATTGCAAAAAAAAACTCGCTCTAACGGAAAAATGCAAAAAAAATGGTTATGTCATGATCCTGATCATCATCACCGATGTATCCATTTCCTCCCTCTTGGGGAGTCGAGTCGAGCAGAGTTAAGCGCTCACCCTAAATTTCCACAAGTTTAAAAAAAACACTGCTCGTGCCTCCGCAAAAAAAGGTGCAAAAACACATTTATAATTGCACACCTGCTCCTCATCGGATAAAAAATGGCGTTGATTTAAAGGGATTAACCAAATGGAACTGTAATTACCAGAGCCCTTTAATTTTTAATGAAATCGGTCGGTTCCCGATTTTCGGCAACTTTTTTTTTGCGAAATGTATGATCATGCAGCACCCTCGCTCAATCCTAATTAGACCAATTTCACCCAAAAGGCAAACAGAACAGTAAAAGCTATAGTTACTGGTTACACCACATCATTGCTAAATTTTGTAATCAACAATAATGGCGAAATTGCTGCTAGATGATTGCAGAAGTAATCGTCTTGATAAGTCGTGAATTGTGTGTGATGTCTTGACTGGCTGGCATGCCTTAGTACCGTACAGGAGTCTTGTGCACGAAGTGTCAAGATAAATTGACAGCTTGCAAACGACCTCGCCGCCGTTATAAACATCTTTCTTTTTCATTCAACAGCATCCTCCACATCGTCATGATTGCCACTCATCAGTCATAATTCAAACAAAAAACAAACAATTGCAAGTTTTCTTCACTCCGCCAAATCAGCGCATGAGCGGAATGTTTTTCCCTTAATAATATCCCTTTCATGTCGTTTTACAATTTGCAAATTGCAATCATGCGTTGTTAAAGTGCAGAAAGATGTGAATGCATCATATATATTCTTTGCTTTCGAAATCCCAATTTATCGATCCTTCTTCATCTCAATCTCGCTATTTTACTTGAGGTGAGGATTGAGCTCTGATAAACATAAACAGGGTGACTAACAGAGCAATTAAAACTTACGTCAGGAATGGAAATGGAAACCTCCTTCCCAACTTTTTCTTGTCAATCAAGATGACGATATGTCTTATTCCTTCCACGATGATAAGGCCTAGCTAACCTACAAGCATTTCCCATATTCGATAAGCTCATTCTGTCGGCAAAGAATACTTGTCTTTCTATCGAGCTTGGATAAAGAGTGAAAAAAATCTCTCTCGTAAATGAGTAGTGAGTGAGTGGCTGACTGACGACGAAGTAAAAACATTTTACAGCCACTATACACTTGAGTTAATCGGTCCGCCTCTACATTTTACTTTCCATCTCTTTTGCCAAAAACGAGAATCTCTCCCTCACTCACTAACTCACTCACTTATTCAGTCAGTGAAGCAGTAATGGCCTGTACGTGTCATGTAATACCATGCCCTTCATATGAATGAACACAAGTTATACATCACAATCACAACATTGTATCAGAGTCCCTGGCTCTCCGTCACCCTTTTTTTCCCTCTCGGCCTATTGGCAAAATATAAAGTACGACGAGAGAGGGGGAGATATGGAGAGGGACATGGCGTCTATTTCCCTCACAGAGCCCATCTCAGCTCAATCTCGGGAAAAGGTTCACTTTTCCTCAATATGTATTTCTAATGCAGATGTCATCAAGCCAGTATATTTTATTGCAGATGTGTAACACGATTAGGAACAAGAATTAGCACTGATAAGTCGAGCCTCGTGTTATCTGTTAAATACCGATATTATGCGTGTATCATGTTTTTATGAAGCTCTAAACATTTCATCCCGAAAATTTCGGTGTGTGCAGTGCACTATGAAAAAAAAATGGATTTTTTTCCTCCAAAAATCTCCCTCTCTTCTCAACAACATTCTTTCTCCGTCACTACACCAGACACAAATATATACTCTCCCGAGACGAGACCATTAAAACCACAGTGGAAAAATGTAAAACACGGTGAAAGAGAGAAACGACAGGGAAACGAGGAGTAAATCACATCCTGTCTATAAAATTGCACTTTTAGGATAAGAGCCGCTCATTGAAATAAATTTTGTGTTTTTGCACCCATCCTGAATCCGGATATTATTGCCCATTCCCATTTCAATTTACATCAGCCCATCATCCATTTTTATCTCAGCGTGTAAGCCATTGAAGGAATTGATCCTTCTACCTACTTACACTTGTGTATTATTTATTTTGCTTTTTTTCAAACGCTCAACCTGTGTACCCAAAAAACATCCATGAAGAGTTTTTAAACTTTCTTAAAATACCACTCTATATCCTCTGGTTTCCTCCACTCCACCCCAAAGAGTTTTTTTTCCGTCTTGTCGGTAAGGGTATTAGATTAATGCTTATAATGATTGGAATGTTTTTATTTGAAATTGTTTTGAAATACGACTTTATCTTCTGTTTTCTTCCGATCTGATTTTGAAAGGAAGGGAAATTATTCCGTTGAAAATATAGCATTAGTGGATTAAGAGCTTCCTAAACCGCTTTTAAACTCCATTTTTTGTTTAGCTGAAAATGCTCTTCGGCTTGCTGAGTCCTCTCACTCTCAAATGGCGGCAAATGACAGGTTTGCGTATTTTAGAATTGAGTGGATGGATAGCTGCCTAAAAGAGCTCATGGATATAGTCATACCTTTATAGATATATCATTTATAGGCTAATTTTAGTGAGCCCAAAGTAGAAACAACGACTTTCATCAATATCAATTACACATATTACGGTCGTCCTCAAGTTCCCCTCCCATCATCCCCTTCCAAGAGATCGCATCCTCCTCGGAGGAAGAGCAAGCTGCAGACATATCACATTCGTTTTCATTATGATAGGGTAATACAACCAGCTCCTTTGTTCCGTCCCGTGACAGAGAGAAATTGACAACAGTTTATTCCACTTTAAATTACGGGAGTCTGGCGATTGATATGAAATGGTGTAATATATTAGCTGAGAAGATGAGCACCACTTTTCACAATAAATATAAATATGCTTCCGCCGCTGTCACAATCAGGAATACCGATTTCCTCAGGATGATGATGATAACGGTCACAGTAATTATAATTGTAATCATAAGTAAGTGGCTCCACTTGTGCAAATCTCTTTTCATTTGAGAACCGCGCTATAATGTCCCCTCCAAAAGATTCCTGCGAAATCCGCTGACGACGATAAAGAAATATTTTGTGGCAGACGTTGATTTACCGAGTTGCATACATGTGCATCCTCTTAATTTCTTTTGAGGGGAAATTCAGTTTTAATTATTTTTTTTTCCATTTGCTAAGGTGGATGCATAGATCATCGCGGAAATTTTTGCCAATGGATGATCTTGCATAAAGCGATTGAATCAGAACATCTGTCCATGTACTATGTCATTATCAATCTGTATCAGAGGGCGTCTGCGTCTCTCATGAAAGAAGCTGTTTCTTTCAGCCCCATGAATAGGTAAGGGGCTTTCGGTGAAAAACAAAATAATTGACTTTAAAGCAACCTGAATTATTTGGGCTAACAATCAAAGGAATTCTTCAGATAAAATAATTAGTATTCTATTGAGTATCGGAGTAAGTACAGGTTTGGATTGGGATTAGGCTCTCGACTAAATGAGCATCTGCATCCAAATGACAAGGAACAAATGTTGTGACAATTTTTTCCCCCTCTTGGGCTCGAAGACGGATGAAAAGTCGGAGAGGAGATGAGAGAGTTAATAGAAATTGTTTTCTACTTATATCATTCCACACAATCAAAAATTTCTTTCAATGACGAAGTTCCAAACGTTTTTCTCGATGAGAGATTCCCCATCTCTTATCTCATTCTGGTCTGCATCTTCTAAAAGGATCGGAATCAGATATAAAGACTGAGGCTATTCGGATTGAGATTTGCGGTGAGGAAGCTTCTTTCCGAGCATATGGCAGGGGAATGTCATCAGATATGGGATGAGTAGAGTCAGCCAGAGTGAGTGGAAGGTTGAGAGAGGGAAATCATGTTATTATAAAAGTTCCAAGAATCGGAAGGAATTAATAAAGATAATTAATACGAAGCAAATGTGGGTGTGCTTGATTAATAGAAACATCTTAACTTCCGCCGGATTGAAACATGAGCTTTCATTTTCCCTTTCACCTCATACTTCTCTTCAAGAAAAACGCAAACCTTAATAATTATTGGAATTAGCGTGTTGAACCATCACCAACATCATGTATATGTTGTGTAGTTATAATGGTTTCCTTTTGCAAAATCCTTTTTGCAACAAAACTTCATAAAAAATATGAATGGATATTTGACACAAATGGAGGATTGAATGCGAGTAAAAGCCCCAATTCAAAAAGATGGAAAGCTCGCAGATGGAGCAAAATTTTCAAAAAGCCAATATCCCATCTATACATATCATTCCCTTACATATTTTTTAATGAATCAACCCATCCAAATGTTCAACCCTATTGAGGCATCCACACGAGGAGAAAACTGAGGATGAGATCCTCCAAATCTATAAATACATATTACATCTCGACATTAAATACTGATTCGAACAGATTCAGAACATCTGGATAGAATATAGGTTTTAATGACAATACAAAATACTTTTTCCCTCTGATGATGATCATCATCATCACGATGACGACACGACAAAATCTTATAAGATGAAGAGTAGAAGATGAAGACGGGATGAAAAAAGTTCACGAGCAGAATAATAATTGTGCATATGCTAGTTGGAGAACAATATATACCTTAAGTCGTGCCGACAACCTCGAGCACCGGATTCCACAATCAAAGAGCCAATATTCCATTTGAGTGTGTCATCGGAGTCATGCTCCTCTCCTCCCGACGTTTTCTCCATTACTGTATCGGTATGCAATAATAACGTTCGATGTTGTAAAGACGACATCTAAATAAATCGGGAGTTTTTTTCCCTCCCGCCTCATTTTCTCCTTCCCTCCTCAACTTCACTCTTAATTGGCATACCAAAATCCTCCTCCTCCTCTATAAAAGCCAGGCTGATCGGGAACTGGGATGATGATGATGATTATTATGTGAGCTCAGAACAGATAGATGAAGCCGAGGAGGAAGAAGAAGGAGATATTTTTTCCCACTGATATTCTCAATTGACTAACTTGTCGTTTCCGATAAGGATAAGAAAGGAAGAAGGCAGCGAAATATGTGGAGCTGAATCATCATCACCCTCATATCCTATCATGAATTACTATCAGAAACAGATGAAACTGAATGAGTGAAGTGAGTGAAAAAAAAAATAAGCTAGTTTTTTTCTACAACGGGAATCGGGAAACGAATGAGGGAAAGATGATCATGATGATCATCAGCATCAGCTATCCATATCAGAAAATAAGAGCACATTCACAAAACCGTAACAGTTTCTCTGTACTTGGGTTGAAGAAGATGTTTTTTTTTTCTTGTAAAATTTGTGATATAACTATAAAGTCAATGTAAGTATCTATATATTACGAATGCATATTTCGGTCTTTCTGTGCTCAAAGTCCGCCTTCCTCCTCGCATACTAACATACGTGTCAATCGACTGTAAATTTTGGCGACTGTCTCCACTAATTTGTTCCACACCAAAAATATCCGCCACCAATCATTGTATAGGGATGAGGATAGGTTTTAAAAGTCTTTTTTTCATTCTTGGAACTACACCAGCTCATCAAATGGATGGAGTTGAAGCTAGGAGAATGTAACATTATACAACACCTCTCATTCACTGTGACCCCACACCAGCCTTTAATCACCTTTTTCCATACAATCAAATAAAAAAATCTCCAAAAAATATTGTAAACGTCCCATTTGTAAGGTCTTTGAAGGAAATGGATAAGGAAAAGGGGAAATAATCTCAGCTCCTGATAATATAGTGGTATCGTCACTCGTGATGGTGTTCCAAACCAGGAATTATTACCGTTATCTATGACTTTTCAAATGAGATTGAATAAGGAGAAGTTTTTTTTTTGCTCTGAAGGAATAACCCATTCCAATCTGTGAAAAAAAACGGAAGGAGAAGAAGCGATCCGATGATAGTTTGAATCCTTTAAAAGAGATATGGCTGGATTTAGATATGTGAGCGTTTCCTAATCTCTATCCGACCGAAAAGGGAAGGGTAAAAAAGGCTGTCTATAATTGCCAGTTACATTAGTAGTGGGACAGCTTACAAGAAAATTCTTTCATTTGATAATACAACTGTTGCTCCTTTTTTTCTTCCTCTTCCTCCTCCATTCTCATCTCCATTCGGGTTTTCCCTATAATCAATACAAATTCAAAGAGCTGAACGGGAGGAATAAGGGGAAAAGGAGCTGCGAAGCTGGTGTCTCACCAAAACCCAGCATAAAATAGACAGGGAGGGAAATCTTTCAAGTGGAGAGGGAGATTCGGAGAAAAGAAGATGCGAAATGTCAACCAACAAGATACGCGGTAGTTTTTATCCCGAAAAACTTGTATGGAATGGGAAGAAAATCATTTCAAAGGAAAAAATCATTTGATGAAGTCATTTTTTTGTCAAGTGTGTGGAGAACACGATCCCTCCTATTGATATGTAGTTAAATATAAATACCAAAAGGGTAAAGATTACTACACATGTCTATGTCCTTTCTGAAACGATAAAAAAGGCTGTGAAGGAATTTGTATTTCATTCCATTCCTAATAAATACAACTGTGTCCAATGCGCATTTTATATTTGTTCCTTCCTCAGAATTCTGATTAGCCTTAAACTCACCCATCATCTATTATAATTATACCTACATATAAATTGGGATTAGACAGAGTGTAACCGTCCGTGGAGTTTCATCAAACCGGTAAAAATTGCCAATACTACTAATGCCACAAGGAAGGACACACTAATGCCATATGTTGGCCTTAGCGATTCACATGCAAATCCAAAAGAAAAGTTGGCTATTGGTAATAAATTCATTCACGCAATTATAAACATTCGAGGCGATGATGATGATGATGACTCGATGCTGATAATAATATGCATTATCCCAACTCCTTCTTATACAACTCCTGTAATGGGGTTACCATTTCCTCTTCTCCACATCTATTCTCATGTAAACTATCAATTAGACACACAGTCACCAAAATGATTTGAGAAGGAGGAATAAAAAAAAACTAAGCAAAAAATGGCCACATGAAGGGACCAGCTCGAGTGTCTTTATCTGAGACTCCACAGATGGAACATTTGCGTGAAACCTGATGTCAGAGGAAGGCTCTACGAATATAATATTATGTATGGCTGCTTTATCAATATGAAAAATCGCAAAACAACAGTATCGATATTTCCCCCATTGGAATAATATACGATCCTAATCAACCCTTCTGAGCTAATGGGCTATCGGTTGGTAATAGGCTCTCCCAGCATTACTGTCGATTTCATTGTTGCTCCCGCCAGCTCCCATAATGAGAATATGAGATGGGATGAGTATAACTATAATTTAGATAAGACATATCACTACTATGTATGATGGACCACTTCTCTCCAATTTTTATTCCATTCCCTAAGATGCCTGAGCCCAACCAGGAGAAAACCAATAAATAGAATGTTATTATTATTATTTTTTGTTCAGGTAGAAAAAAAAGTGAACCGGATGGATTTATGGAGCTATTGGGAACAGCAGGAGGATTTAAAATTCATGACTTTATTGTTATTTATATTGTGTGAGGGAAGTGGTGGAGTGGAGAGCTCTGCGAAGAAAAGGATGTCTCTAATGTTTACAGACGGGAAGGGGCAACAGAAGGTGGAAAAATTTGTAGCTCCTCAGATGAGCGGAACGAGTAGCCGTCATCGGTGTTATCACTAGCCATGATCGACACGACCCACACAACTGCATATGAACGGCCTCAGAGGATATATGGATAGTGAGCGAGAACACTTGAAGGAATCCAATCCAGCCGCAGGTCTTTCAAATTATTGGCTTGACCATCAATGGAGGAAGTGGGGTGAAAAATATATATGCCAAAGTATATGGCTTCTAAATGATCATTATTTTGTATTAACTTTCCATAAAAATTTTGGGCGCTACCGATTTCTTCAGATGAAGCAAAAAATGACAGGGATATTACAGTCATGATATGATATTTTGATATGTACCTCTATCCAGCTTCCTGTTTTTCTAAAATAAATTTATCCGACTAATTTACCTGACTATGCTCAGTGCAGAGCAATTATCAGTTTGACTCAACCGATGGAAATGTGCACGTTTTTTAATCATTTAATTTATCGCATAGCAAAACTCAAGCTGTCTGCGAGATCTCTTCCGATTTTATTTCTTGACTTTGTTCCATTCAGTAAAAGTCTTCACGGATGGATATACATCATAGCTTGGTAGATAAGTAGGTAGGTAGAGACATTCCACCAAACCCTTTCAAATTCAACTTGCCCAACATCTGTTCCCATTCGATGGAGGAAGAAAAGGGCTACCGATATTATTGTCTTCTTTTAACTTCCACCACTGACTTATTGCTATTTAGAGGAAGTCATAAGGGAATTGACAGATGAACGATTATGTATCTTTTTTCCCTTACAAAAAAAATATAATTCATACATGGAAGACATCCTAATTGTACACGCATGATGTTCAACTTCACAGTTTGACTGACGTGTATTGACACCCAATGAATAATGGAATCCCAAACAGGGATAATAGCAGCCAGCAAGGGAAGCAAATCAAATTAAATGTATTCACACAAGGAAAAAAACGACTGTTGAATAGAAAGATTAAATAATGGATAGATATTGACTACTCCAACAACACACCAGTACATGAAAAAAAGGCTGAATAAATCGTGAAGTGAGAAGCTTTCCTCAAGATGTATCCCAACAAACAAAACTGAGTGAATTCTTCAGAGAAAATGCGCAATCCTCAATTGACTTTCCAATGGATTGAGTAGGAGCATCGTGATCTTGGTAGCTAGAAGGCCTCCAGACTAAAGTTATTGATGATGATTGCATTTAAGTTTTAAATAACAAATGTTTACTCACCATCGACAAATGCGTATGGGCTACTTTAAATACTCAATGAGGATCGTAAGCACAGTGACTCGTTCCTTCAGCTGGAGAAATATATTCTCTGACAAAGCGATTCTGATGGCTTTCAATAGAGAAGGAGACAATCAGATATGAATTGACGACATTACTGTCCAATTAACGGTAACCCTCTTCTCGATAAGTAGTTTTTTGTGAATGGAGGTGAAAACCGAGACAATGGTCACTTGAATGGATATAAAAAAAAGACTTTGTCCGGAGAAGGACGAGGGTCTTCTGGTGGGATACGGGCGAGAGGATATTAAGCAAGCCATCATCATATCAAGACATAATTGATGAATGTTTATCAATGAAAAGGAAAGGGTTCAGAGGACTCGTCTCGTCGGATCAGGCTTAGCTCGAGGTCCAGAGGAAGTGGAATAAATACGGGCAGTTTGTGATAATGATGATTGGGACGTCTCAGAAAGAGTGTAAAAGGGGCAATGAAAGGAAGATTGGATTGCATAATAGGAGAATGTTTAATGAAAAGAGCATCAGCTCTCCTCTAGCCACCAACAATCCAGCATCACAGCCTATTCTTCTTCATCTTCCCTTTTCATCCGCATTCAAATCGAAAAAAAACTGCTCCTTTTCACAAAGGCCCTCTCTCCCTCATTGAAAGACTGATTTTCGAGTGTTTAACGCCTGTCCATTTTACTTTGTTCCAATGCTTGAACTCGGCTGGACACTCTGTGACTGACTTGGAATCGATTAGGCATATTAACTATCTTGGAGCTGGTTTTTTTAGGCAAACATCCAAACAAATAATGTATGTTAGGGGATGAAAAAATAAAAAAAATAACCTATTAGAAATATTTTTTTCTCCGACTTTGCTGCTTGCTCAGTTATTGAACAGATCGCATCATCAGAGAGCATTAAGCACGGACTTAAGATATCTTTCTTTTCCCATAAGACTTTATGAAATGTTATCGTAATGCTCCGTAACGAATGGATATATGAGTTATTACGCCATTGTTTACCATCATCATTATTTCTAAAGGACTTAATATCGTTGAGGGAGAGGGGATAGAAGAAAAAAGCAGACTCCTTCCAAAACAATTTCGCCTCTCCCCCTTTCATCTTCAGTTATATGGCATTTTTTTAGCTGAGAAGAAAATGTTATTGTCTATATTAGCTAAACGTTACATTTGAGGAGGAGGGGAATTTCAGCAGAACTGCGAATTGGGACGGTGATGATAATAAAGGATGATGAGTCTGATGATGTGCTTCTGTTTTCCCTACGTGAAAAATAAAGTTTTTTACTGCGCAATTTTTTTTCGCAAAAAATATATGTGCATTCAATTGGATCTTATATATGTTTAAGGAGAAATTCATGTAGATAGGGAGTAGATGAGAGTGGCGATACTCATCATAAAAGCTGTTACCGGTCTTGAGGAAAATGTTTTTTGAAGAAGTTTTTGTTCAAGTCGGTGAGGCGAGACGGCTCGATAATAGGAAATTCAAATTTATTTATAGTTCAATTCCACATTAGCTATACTGCACTCTGGGCACTTAATCCATTTCAAAGATTTTTACTTCTTTCTCTCCTTAACTCCTTTTGCTAATCCAAGCGAAGACGTGGTGATCGGCGAACCGAGGAAATTACGTGTTCCCGTGCCGTGTTCGCTTCCCCTTCTTGAGAAAGGTGGAGGAGGTGGTGGTGGTGGTAGTGATCTGGTGATAGTAGGTATAAGGAGCAGGCACCCATGGACAAGCCCATAGATATGATGATGATGATAACAAGGCCCGCCAGCGGTTACAGAATCCCTAGCATGTACACAAAATGGGACTTAGCATACCCCCGATTTAAAATAG
>JAQGAH010000570.1:0-32295 GCA_034696885.1 Lepidocyrtus paradoxus | reverse complement strand
ACAGGGGGTCATTTCCGGTAGATGAAATTGGTGTCATTGAATTCGTCTTGAACTCCTCTATCGATTGACATAAATCCCATTTCCAAATTCAGACCACGTTTAACCTTACCCGAACCCAACTTTTGAGCTCTGTAAGTAACATTCCCATAATTAGCGTATGAAAGAAATCAGTCATTATTTAGTTGGCAAAAAAGAGTTCAAACCAAAATGCAACACTCCTTCGTACACTTGTTCTGTTAGAAAAACTTCATTAAATAGTCAAGGATGACATTCGACATGACATCTATAAATTTTCCTTTTACCTTTCTAGTCATTTAAAATTAACTGATAGTCTTACCGTTTGTAGATCAAATTATCCGATAAGCAATTCTGCGACGGCTGCGACCTTCTAGCTTCACTTACGATGCATTAATTTCCGGAAGATTGACACTGCTGCTTTTGAGCCTGTAAAAACGAAAGTAGATGAGAATGACTCATACTGACTCAAAGGTCAAGGAACTTGACTCAAGGCGCCAAGGTGACTTGCCTTAAAAACTACTAAACTCTGAGTTCAACTGCAAACTTACCACAGATAATCGATTTCCAAATGTCGACACTAATCACAGATGACAGGATTCTCAGGACTAGGACACCACCGGTGACCGGAAGTAGCAGTTGAAAGTCGTGTACTGTATACCGAACCTTAAGTATGAACACTCCCCCTAATGTAATTTTGATAACAGTCTAATCAAAGCTAACTCAACTAGCTCCAAATTCCAAAATGTCCTGATCTAAACATTTAACTTTTCAAACCAAGAATTTTTTCGTTTTGATGAGTTTCGAAACATGTCAATGTCCTTCTTCTCGTTGATTAATTTGATATGAACTTAGGATCATCATGACATGACACTATGACCGAACAACAACAGCATCAACAGCATTTAAAATATGTTTATCTTATAGTTCACACTCTCCAATGAATCAGATCAGATGATGAGACCAATGTGAACTTTGATGTGATGTTGTTGTAAGATGGGAATGGGATATCTGTGATGCTTACGTAATCATAGCACTGGATGGATGGATGCGTGCAATAGCACATCAACAACATAATGATAAAATACACAATGAAATGTGACTTTGTGGATAGTAGCGAAGAAACAAGGCATCTTTCATAATTTGTATATCCCATACCATCTGATTTGCCCTTCAATTCCGTAATACTGAAATTATAAATGCATAAATTCAAGTTACTCTTTTTGTGTTGCCGTTTCCCGTTTTAATCTTTGCAACTATCTGTATAGTCATTTTGCGTTTTGGAAGGATTCTAGTCAGTTAATTGAAGAACCTTAGGATGAGTTTCGTAAACTGCTTATGTATTATGGATGTTGTAAGGATTACGATTCCGCTTTCTCTGGAATGGGATTGGGAAATCCAGAAATATAGAAATAAATTAGCATGTCATTTAAATATCAATCGTTGTCACTTTTTTTGTGAAAAGGAAATGGGATGATTGGAGTATGAGGGAGGGGAGGGGAGAGAGGTGGATGAAGATGAGTAGTTTTTCCCTTCTTCAACAAGTTGGTCCATCTTTCCGTCGCCAACACAACCATCGGTTGCTATGCAGCTGGTTAACCATGGAGGTATGTTGCCAATGACGACGTCAAGTAATAGTGTCAACTGAGCAGCAGATGGCTTGGTTGGTAGCTTAGCAGCAGCGGATCGAGGATTTCATGCAGGATTTTTCGCTTTTAGAAAAAAATGCATGCATTTGTGAGTTGTCGAGGGGAAGCTGAGTGGCATAATATTTTTGTCATTGTTCAGCAGATGAGCAGAGTTGAAGAGGCTGTAATTTTATCCTTTCTTGAGAGATGTGATGATGAATGATACGTTCTAGGAAAAGTTAGGAAACGAGAAGAGAGACATGTTATGTCATCTCATGCTGTTGGAGATTATGGAGTCATGGAGAACCAGTTATGTATGATTTGATCGCAGCCACTGTAAATACATTAGTCTATTACATTAGTGTGAATTAAATTGCAATTCATGCGTAACAATAATTTACAAAACAGCATTCTAGTTAATTTATTGCATTTAAATGCACTAGTTGTTCATGCAAGAGAAACAAGGAGTGTATGATGGATATTTGAGATTTGAGCTTTTCATGCCAAGCAAGCTGGCAGTAAGCAAGCCCTGCCTAATTGAATAAATTTAGTTAGCATTGCTGCACACTGCAATATTTATCAAATGTATTCGCTCGTGCAGCCCTACTCTCATCATATGTTGATCTTAGCAAAAAAGAACCATTAAAATTAAAATAAGTAATCGATAAATATGTCATGTATGCAAATATTTACTTGGTATTACTATCTACAATAATTTAGTACAAAGGTCCCTAAAATTAAGATAAACAGTCAGATGCATATTTTATACTTATGATTCAGATAATTAAATAGTTAACTATGGATTATTACTATTAAAGCTTCTTGATCCTGCTGATACAAAGCTGGCTGAGCCAGACGAACATGAAGCGATGATTGTCTATCGGTCAATGCAAATCATGTAAACACAAACAATACATCAGCTGGTCGGTATTGCATGAAGACTTTCTCCGATGGATGAGGAAGGAAGAATAAACTCCCCTCTAGTTTTCCTTTTAATCCATCTTGATTGTTGTGTAAAGTTTTATAAAATTTGAGCCTAATTAGTCACTATAATTAATTAAGGCAATGCCCTGCTTGTTTGTGTAGCTTTTTAGTATGCAACAAAAGTAAAGCCATTAGCCAAGCTAGGTTCGGAATACTTTTGTTCCAAACATTACACTGGTGAAAAACTGAGTGCTTTTAAATGTGCGGAGTTGACTTAAAGGGGTGAAAGTGCTTTTAAAACCGTAGTCTATATGAAGATGGATGCTGGTCGGGATGCCAAATCATTGCTCTCAATTAAAGGTAAGACAAGAATTTAATTTCAGTTTAGTTGAAAGTTTAGCTTAGTTTAGTGGAAGTTGACAATTTAAAAGGGTTTTATTTAGACTAACTTTTACTTTTGCTCATTCCAGTCCTGAGACTTGTTCGGCCTGCGCTAATCGGGCCGTTAAGTCTTGCCTGTGACTCGAGAGATTTGGCAGGGGATTTGTGGGAGAAGGAGCTGAAAGCAGATGTGACAACGGTTCCGGCTCTCGAGAATTTTAGTTTGGGACAGTTTTTGAGACTTCCACAAGGATTCGGGTAAAATTGAATTTGCAATTTAAAAAAGTCAATTTTGTATGATAAGTGATCAGATTATGCTTTATTTTGCCTTATAAAGACCTACACTTTGGCTATGGATGTGAAAGTATTTACTTCTTAATGCTTATGTTAAAATTGCAGAAATATTTATCTCGGGGAGACGTTTTCAAGCTATGTGTGTATCCAAAATGAAAGTGCAGTAGCCGTCAACAATGCCGTTGTGAAGGTAGAAGAATGTAAATTAATAAAAACGTATACATCTGAAATGGCAAATGGATGATAACCGTGTAATCGTGATTAGACAAAGTAATGGCTAATGTAATAAGGTATGTTATGGTCTACTTTTTTACAGATTGAGCTCCAAACTTCCACCCAGAAATTCATTCTTGCTGACAATCGATCCCTGCCAGTGATGAAAACAAGTGATACCATAGACATTGTGATGCATCATGAAGTAAAGGAGATGGGAAAACATATGTAATTTCACTAATTTCTAATCATTAAAGTATTGTTCCCTGATTATTGCAGTTTTCACCAGGGTTGTTGAATATTGGAAATATTGGAATGAATTGTGAATTATGATTTGTTTTAATTGTAGGCTGATATGCACAATCACTTACACCATTCCAAATTCTACTGGAGTGCCAACAGAACCAGTTACAATAGAGAGATTCTTCAAATTCCAGGTTAAAAAGCCATTAGATGTCAAGACCAAGCTGTACAATTCAGAGGTTAAATGTTTTGACAAAAGTAGATAAAAGCATTAAAACATTTTAATGATCGATCGTGTGAAAAATATAAAATTTACATTTTTCATTCGCTCTAATGCAGGCTGATGAAGTATTCCTGGAAGCCCAAGTCCAAAATATAACCGCTTCTTCAATGTGCTTGGAAAAAGTGGACCTGGAACCGTCGACTTCCTTCACATGTACGGATTATCATATCAGCTCGTGAATTACATCATATCGTAATTACGTCTGCTAAATAATAACACTGTAAGATTACGGACGAAAGCGCGAACTGCTGAAATCGCCGTATGAATTCTGAGAACAAACCCTACTCAATCAACCCTTTGAAACTAGACGTGGACGGTATTCCGATGATTAATTTAGACATAAACTTCCGATTTATTCTTCTTCTTAATCACCCAGACAGAACCAACAATTTTTCGATAATTACAATTCGCCAATAATTAACTATTCCTCTGAAACTAATTAAAGCCCTTTCTATATAATTACAATTCGCCAATAACGTTGCTTCACAACCCAAAGTCTATAACAGAAGACATAACATTGAACACTCCGCTTCATGTTCTTTCTATGACTCCTCGCAATCCCGTGAAAGCATCATTCCTCATTTAACAAACACATTCTACTTTTATTTAGGCATTTCTATGAACAAATTGAACGAAGCTGAATTACTCATTAGAAAGCGATTTGGAGTCCCTGTAACAGCTATACCAAGAGTTGATGCTCCGAATGTGATGCTTGATACTGATTGCTCTTATCAGTTTTTATACAGACTTGTTCCCAAGACTGAGCAAGCTAGATTAGCTACAAACATAGGAAAGCTGGACATAGTTTGGCGTTCTAACATGGGCGAGAGAGGAAGGCTGCAAACTTCACAGCTTCAAAGACAGGTATAGTAACACCGCAGGCATCGATAGATGCAAATATCCCGTGTGCCGTAAAATAGTTTTCATAAATAATATTTGATAAAAAATTAATGTACTTATTTTTTATTTCAGCCTCCAGTTCTGAATGATTTACGCCTTGTGGTTGACAAAGTACCTGATTTATCAAATGTGGATTCTCCATTTGAAGCCTGCTGCAAGCTGTCCAACCTAACCCAGTACGTAAAAATATGGTTGATATAGTTAATGAAATGCAACACATTTTATTACGTGCCATGCAAAACTATAAGGTTTACATTGAAAGTTTTGATTTGCAGGGATAGAGAAATGGACCTACAATTGGAATTAGATCCAACCACTGATGGATATTGTTGGGTGGGGGTTACAAAAACGAAAATCGGGTCATTAGGCCCAAACCAAAAGTTTAATCTTAATCTCATCATTTTTCCAATACGTACCGGCATTATTAATATTTCAGGAATTAAAATTACAGACCTCAAGAAGGGTGAAAAGTTCACTTTTAATGATGTGGTACAAGTTTTTGTCATGCAAAGTTTGCAATAAATAGTAGAGAAAACTATCAATAAAGGAGAATAAAAATATGCATTTGTTAACTAAAAGAACATATCATTTCCAAAAATTTTCAAAAACCAACTTTGTTTCATATTAATTAATATAGGACTTAGCATTGTATCATACGATCAGATTTAACTAAAAAGGCTACTAATTGGAGCTAAGCGAGCGCCCTACCCTAGAGCTATCTGAGCTAGACTCCCAATCCGTTGGATTATTTAAACGGTTACTTAATCTTATAATGACATCATCATCAATGCCGATCAATAATGTGCCTTACCAAGGAAGAAATGCTTACCTGCTCCAAATGAAAGAAAATTGTGGATGAGAGCTTATTTGGGATGAAAATCCGAATAAAAAACAGCACAAGCGATCTAATTACACAAACTGCCCATATGCAACCGACGTAGAGCTGCACAGCATGACCATTCCATTTGAGCCTGGAATTTCCTTTGCCCATTCTGTCAAAACTCTCCGCTTTATCAGCATTGTGGTGACCTACAATTCGTCGAATTTCCTTCAAAGTTGCAGCGACATCACGATATGCTCTCCTTTACCAATGTCGTCATTGACCAGCCTATCGGCGATGAGTGGAGCCAGCGGTTTTTTGTCTCACTCCGGAAAAGATTGAAATAAAATGCTTCAATTTCGCAGAGAATTTCGGACATTACCAGACTACTTCATGATCGTGTCCAGGTTGGAAATTTGAAGGAAATCTGCATCCTGGCCCAAAATCCCCCTTCACACTCTCTAGAAATCTTGTTTGCTGAACAACCAGACATGGCCGGAGCTCACTATATACTCCAGCTCATCTGGAAGAATCAAGGATCCCTGGAGCGTGTCCAGATTGGAGGGCAAAATTATCCAATCATACTTCCTTGGAGAGGTCTAAATTCCAGTTGGAGCGATCCAAGTTCATTGTGCATCCTTACTTCCGGGAAGGACTGGGCCCCCGTGTTGAGAACTCAGTTGAGCAGATGCTATGGACATTGGGAGCGTCAACGTAAGCCGCTGGGAGGACATTAGACAGTGCATTGTAAGAAATGCTCCAACTCTGGAAGACTTCACCATCGGAGGGCTAAGTTTTGTTCAGATTTGGGATTGCTCTATTTTTGAAACCTGCAGTGTTCTGCACAGCTTGAGCATTGAGATAAGTCATAAGTTCAACCTTCATCAGATCCCTCAGCAACTGCAACATTTGCACCTAGTCTCTGGAAACATTAAAGTTTTCTCATCTGGGGCGAATCGAGATTATCGGAGCTCCTGATGTCGAGAAGATAAAAAATATTGATATTGTCCAGTCATTGCTGAAGTTGCCCAAGTTAACAATGCTATCATTCATAGTATGCTCATAGACTGGGAGAAGATAACGCAGAGCATTTCTACCAAAAAATGCAGGAGGGGAACTGTAGGAACACGACCTTATCGAGAAAACTTTGATTGGGAGAAGCAGTTTAATATGCTCCTCCCGTGACTCCTACTACATCTTCCGTTGAAGAATCCATAGTGGATGCTGGCCCAGAAGGAGGAAGACATCGGATATATTGTTCACTTTAATTTTAGCACATTTAGCTTTCCATAATGCTTGTACAAAGAGCTACATATACATTGCTACAAAATGTGTTATATAACCACTACTCCAAATTGAAAAGTAAAGCCAGCAAAATTGTCGTTTATTCGTACAACTTTTAAGCATTATTGATTTAGCATATGATTACTGGATCGGAAGAACAGGAATATGGAATGGTATCATATATATTCCATTACAATCCTCAAACTCTAATTATTACTTTCGCAGCTTTTACTTTGTAAATACTTTGAGACCGAGGATGAATGTATGAGAAAGAGGGACATAGGGACATTTTCCCACCCTTTTGTCTTGAAGGCTGACAAAATATGACGAGTGGATGAGTTCAGCGTTTAAATGAGCCTAGGTCAAAGATAGCGCTTATCATCATGACATTATCCACCCAATGAAACCCGAAGAGTAAGAGACTGAGCCCCACCATTCTACTTTATGCCACTACTGCTGTCCATTCTAAATGATGATGATGCGAGGTGACGAATTGGATGAAGATGAAGCTTAGGTCTAGAGATATTTAATATCAATGCTTCCATGCAATTCGTGAGGGATTAAGATGTTTCCATTATGCATTATTAGCTAGATATGATTGTTTTAAAGTTAAACTACTAGTACGTATGTACTTAATTAAGACTTTAATACATAATTCAATTTTGAAGTCAAGCAAAGGGGATTGTACAGCTACTTTGATTAATTATACTACATATATACTAACTATAAATATTATATTATACTAACGGTACACTATCAATAATCATTCATTACAACTAATCACAAAACAGGTATGGATATTTTTCAATGCTGTAATATTTAATTAGTTATTGTTTTGGGGATTTTGTATCATGCAGAATATAGAATATTTTTGCTTTAAAGCAGAGCAAACTAGAATTTATAAATTGATAAAGCATGTAGGCAATTGAAGGAGAGACCAAAACCGTGACCAGGACCGTGTGGGAGACTAATATTTACAGGAAGAAGTTCAGCGGGATGTAGTACAGGAAAGCGGATACCAAAGTGACGATTGGGATTGAGATGCCTCCGTATGTACCAGCAGCGCCTCCAAAAGACACTTTCCCCATAACAATCAATCAACAATCGTTAGTAAGAAGGTAGGGTTTGATGAATATGCTGATTAAATAAAATGAAACCGAGAAAATGATATTACCTTTGTATTCTTTACATCCTTTAACTTCATGTTCGTTTCCGACCTCTTCGCATGATCTTCCAAGTTTTCCTGCACATATAAAACAATCAATAAACAATCGTTAGTAAGAAGTCGGGATTTGATGAATATGCTGATAAAATAAAGCTGAGAAAATGAGATTACCACCGCATCCTTTCACTTTTTTGGCCATTTTGCATATCGCCTCCTTCTTAGTTTTTATATCGTTACAGTCGTCCTCCTCACAACAATACGTCTCTTCGGAAGTAGCTGCACACTCATCCGGAACAACGCATCCTAGCATTCCAGTAGAGTCAGACTTGCACTTGGTCTTGTCTGCATCACACGCTTCCGATGCCGTACCCTTAAAGCACTTGGCTATAAAGACAAAGAAATAAGTATCCCAGAGAATTAGAACTGGATCAATCATGACCAATTGACCACTATCAACTCCACCAATTTCAGAACCCTTCAAATGAACATGTTCAAAAAGCCGTAAATGATTTCTAAACTATGACTTACTAGCAGCCGCATCAGTTGACCGTAGCCCCGCAGCGCAGATCAGACCCACCAAGAGGATAATCCTGAAATTATCCACCAACATCATCTTGAAGCTGTTTTTCCAAGCCCTTCCACAAACGCTGATTTCCTCTTCAGAAATGTCGCAAAGGCCCCACCAAACTCACCGATTCCTTTCCTCGAGAATGACGAATTCCAGTAAATGAATTTAAATGATGATTTCGAACTTGACAGGATCACAAAGAGGACAAAAACAACCGAGCAAATAGCCCTTCAACCTGCTTCCGAGCTCTATTATACCCCCAATTTTCCGCTCCTTTAATGGTTTTCCTCGTTTCCAACTGTAACCATAGCTATCTCTCTCGGTTTGCCTTCGGGCCATGACTTTGACTTTGACTACTAAGGGTCGGTGACCAAACCGTCCCTCGTTCGACCAATGGGATGACGTCCTTGAATGCTTCCAGATGATCTTCCTGCTTGGTTGATTGTTGATTAGGCAACAGAGTGGCTAGTGAAACTTCTGGCTAATAAGGTGCATTTTTTCTAGAAAAAGGTGCTTTCACTTTTTCTCACTTATCATGTATGCAAGCGAAACATCTTGCTGCTAATTAATGGGACATGCTGACAACTATTTTAATTTAAAAAATATTATCAGCTGACAGGAAATTAGGTTAGGAGCCGGAGTTCCTGCTTATTATAGAGCAGTTTATTGCCAAATATGTATTCATTTTATTACTAAGAATATTTTTTTTTCAGCGTACAACCAAGGCGGACGTGCTAGAACGCACACTATAAAATATGTCATTAAAACTCCCATCATCCTCAAGCAAATTGCGAGTATCAAATTCATAAAATCTAAAACAAACCGATTAAATTAAAACAACGTTTGTACTATGGCTTGGAAAGTAACTTTTGACTTACATTCTTAAGAAAAGCGTATGTGACTGTAAATATGTCGTTTCCCACTTTATTTGAATCCAGCTTATGTAAAATAATCATTAAACTGTTTTGTCCAATATAATACACATCTCCTCTGCCGGAAGGTCTGATATCCATTCATCAAATGCTTTCACCTGTAACGATAAAATGCAAAATTATATGGTCATGTTGGGGGTGATGTGAAACTCAAAAGAATTAATGATTAGAAAGCTACTTTTACTTTGTGACAAATGTCAGCAGCCAACAAATATGTTGCAAGTGCAGATACATAAAATGTAATGACTCGAATCCTCTCCAACTGGTTATTCGTCACGAACAGCCAGTCCAAGTTGCAGCCTGCAACTTGCACGGGGGATAAAATATGGATGCGATAATGAACCACAGAATAATTCTGCTAATAAAGACATCATTAAATTGGATCAATGTCGATCATGTCGTACTGAGCGGGGGAGAAGTAGAGCGAAGAATGGATCCCTTCACTTCATTCAATGCTCGCTCGAATTTAGTAGCGATGAAGCTTACGTCGAAAGTGACCAGTTTACTTCCACCCCACCCCATATCCCGGATTATCTCAAACCGATAAATTTCTGTAACTGATTTTAACTTTTCGACTGATAATTTTAATTTAATTTTTTTAACTATAAGCAGGCCCTGGCTGAATTACAAGATGAAAATTTGCACAATCACATTGATTTTATTAAAACAAATCGAAATTAATAGACACTCCCAGTGGCTTTTCATTCTTTGTTTTTCTTTTCATACGTGGCCAATTAATAAATCTCTGGTAAGGAGTCTAAGGAGATTATTGAAATTTGCGAATAACTTTCTCCCAGCATTCAACATACATGTACAACTAGGGGTTTGCATATGTTAAACCGTCGTTACTTGCTAACACGTCAAGAAGAAATGCAACGAGTGGCACAAAGAATCGCAATTTGGACTACGTTGACGCAGAATCTCAAAATAGGGCTTCCAGAGACGTTATGCAGTTTGAAAGAAAAATGTGCATTTCGATCAGCTTTGTTGATCAGAGCTGAGAAGGTTTCTTATGAATTTTTATGAGCTATAACGGTTCCGTGCTGCTTGACAATTCGAGGAATTATTACTATTTAAGAACAGTCGTATTATATTGGTATCATCATCCATTTTGAGGTTTTGGCTCAATTCGCTCTTTTATCAAAACAACATCAAAGATAATCAATGATCATTTTTTACTCATCAGGATGTCACTCTCCAATGAGATCTGCAGGACTTGTTTTGTATGAATAAAAATTTATTATAATCTTAATTTTTATCAGTAAACATCAATATGGATCTGATCAGTAGATCCGCCAGATTATTTTTCATAAATTGTAGAAACAGAATTCAAAATATTATTTCTGACTCTCTTAACGTAAATAAAAAATAAACTGACCTTATGTGTACATCTAGACCTACTAGGTAAATTTCATATTAAATCCACAATGTACATATCTACAACACATTGCAGAAACTCTTCTCCCGGAAGTGGCTTCTTGGGGTTTTTTTATAAATTAAACCATCTTCCTGTTGATGCTCTTGAACGAATTTCTGCAAAAAATGGAGTGAAAGCACTGAAAAACTTCTTATCTAGGTAGTCCCAGAATTAACGTGTAGTCCTTCATCATATCATTTAGAGTGGAAATTGCGTTATTTACTAACATACAACATGCAACATATCTGCGTACATGAACTCTTTTTTAGGTTTTTTTACTTTCTCTTTTATCAACCCAGCGCAGTTAACATACCTTGATCTCATCCACAGCCTGGGAAACGTTAATCCGCTGGACGGCAGCCTCACGTCGCAACTGTTCTACAATCAACCGCTGTTGCTGAAGGTTCCACATCTGGAAGATGATGAAGTTTCATTAAATGATGGTGTTTAAATAACTAGATTTAACAAAAAAAATATCATTGCCACCAATCATCACCCCAATCAGAGATAAAACGTACAAAGCCAAAGCCTGACTCTGGCGTGTATGTACTTTTTAAATGGAGAAGGAAGCTCTGGAAGCTATGATGTAAATGCGAATTATAGTCACTAATGGAAAGAAACTACATATTACACAACACGCTTATCACAATGCCCCAGTTTCTCTTTGTTGCATTGTGCCCGACACTTGTACCGCAGTTGACTACACCAAAACCTCATTTTATTACCGAGTTTATAAAAACACCCAAATTGACTTACCGTAATATTGTTTGGTAAAAGCTGCTTGGACACAAACAGTGCGGAACTTCCTTCATAAGGGAACCGTCAGTAATCAAATCAATCAATTCGAAGTCTTTGTTGCACAAAACTTTAATAATAAACTACCAGTTATGCACACAGACCAGCCCGTAAGATCGCTGAATAAAAGTGATTCATTTCTGAAAAATAAACTTCGAATCTAAAAAATCCTGACTAATCTTATCACTGTGCCTAAAACGTATGTGACCTGTAAATGTATTACAATTGAAGTTTGAAATAAAAATAACTCAATCAGATGAAAAAAATCAAACCTTATTTTTTCTGAAAAAGTATTCCTTACCAATTAAAAAGGCAAATACTCAGTAAAGATTCAGATGTCACTTTTCGAGAGAAAATATTATTGGATTTGATCATACAAGGCCACTTATTTGTGCCACTACTTTGCGACCCATCTGAGCTACAAAACACGAAATTGGTAAATGTAGAATATAGATGAGATGTTTGGATTTTTTAAACAAAACTAGAGTGGTGGCTTAAAAAACCAATTATTTGCAGCACTAAATCTGAATGAGTCTTTTCCCCAAGTTGACACAGGCTTATATTTTGGAACATTATAAACTTGGGAAAAATCTAGATAATTAATCAGTCATTCATGGTCGACGAAAAAGTTTCTAACATGAAATGAAAAGTGAAGCATATTTTATACTTTTATAAATGTCGAGTTGCTTATTGGGTGGCATTATATAAAAATCCTCATCCATTCAATCAATGCAAGTATGTAAAGCCACAAATTTTACAAGGCCAAGGCACCCCTTCTTTTCTTTAAGATGTAAATGAACCATGTTATGCTACAAAAGTTGCAGCTTTCAAGTGTGAATTGTCATTATTATAATGTCCGTCTCATCAAAACTAAAGAGTTTTCATTTCTGCTAAAATGCATTATGCATGTATTTCTACTTTCAATGAACGAACATATCTACAATTTCTTGCTTTTCTCACTCTATACGGGTGGGCTGCGGTTCTTCAATACTTTTCAAGCAGCTCTTATATGTAAAAAGTACAAGACTACAAATGAAAGCTATATATGTAAGTATTTTTGGTAAGCAATTAAATTTTTTTAATTTGCCTTTTTCCTGCATTTTTATCGATGAGATTGCTTAATTAGCAGCGCAGTACAAAACACGCCGTACATGACTATGACGTATTTATGCATTTTACCTCCCTTTATTGGCATGATTGACGTATTGATGTACTTAATATGTATAATATATGCATATCTAAAGAGATCCAGATCAATATCATATTCACTATTTAAAAGTCTGAATGATCATAGCTGTATGTGAAATTTTTCTAGATGATTTAAAAGGTCGATGACGGTAAGAATCTCTTCTTCGTAGCTTTAAAAAGATGATCCAAATCTTCCTTACAAATACTTCTGCCGTTTTTATCTGATCGAGCAAGGGGCCAGAAAACCCGAAATTTCTTCATAGCGACTAGCAATTTCTCGTAATAAATCTCTCCAATTCCAGTCCTGATTCGTCCACATCATAAAAGAGGACATAAATATTATGCATTTGTTTCGTATGAGTAAAAATGTATTCCCACACCGATAAGTTTAGAAAGCCAATTGAAATTTTAGCATTTTAATTACTTCTCAATACTCTATCTTGCCTATTACTTAACAAAACTTGTTTATAAGAAAGTTTTTGTCAAAAAATTGTGCCTGCAATGAATATGAAACACATGTTGATTAATAACAATGGATATAAAATTCAGCTACTAAGCACGGTGGGAATTTCCCAACCAACACATTTAACTAAATTACTTAATCTGATAATCCAATTTTCCAGATTGTTATTAATTTCATATTTTGATACGTACAAATAACTGGATAAATGAAAATATTTACATTAAATACAAACAAATATAGTCTATAACGGATAATTTTTCATAAATTGTAGTAACAGAGAATTAAAAATATTACATTTGACTCTCTTAAGATAAATAAAAAAAAACTGATCTTGAAGCGCTTGTAGTACGTGTATGTCTAGACCTACGTAAGCATTAAAATCAAAGTCCATGCTGAATCCACAATATATCTACAACACATTGCAGGAACTCTTCTCCCGGAAGGGGTTGCTCTTTGGGGGATTAAATCCATGAATTAAGCAATCCTCCCGTTGATGTTCTTGAACGAATTTCTGGAATATAAATGAATTTTATTGGATTAGATAAGGTTAGAAGAGCTGGAATATAGAAATTAACAAATGTAAAAATAGGCATTGGCTGCATTATAACGAAAGACGGCTAGAGGGGGAGCATATAACAAGAAGAGACAATGGCTATTTTACTTGTTAGAGAGCATAATAAATTATTTTTACAAGAATGGATCACGAGGGACTTTTTACATTTGAAACATGCAAAAATTTGGACAACTCTGTCATTTCTTTTAGTAATAAAATATAGCTTGTTAATTAACTCAGAATTCGGTAAACCAATTACGAAGACAAACTTATTCAAAAACTAGTAAAATAGCATTATAACTCAAAGTTCAAGGTTTTCAACCTCCAGCCTGGCAAATATAGAATACCTTGGAATACCAAAATTATATTTAAAAAACCAACCATTATAATAATTAACTAAAGCGATAAATAATAGCCATATTATAACTTGCCATGCCTTAATTGAGTTGCAAAAAGTTATACTGATTGATTCTTAGCTTTTTACCACAGAATGTGCACCATTTCAAACTACTTAAATGTGTCATAATACATACATTACATGCAATTACCAGCACCACCAGGAACAATCCCAATCTACAACGAAAAGACTACATTAATAATTAATATGTAGTTAGTAAAACTGTAGAAGAATGGTAACAGAAAGTGCTCGCTGAATCTGATAGTCATTGCTAACTACAATAGTCACTGTGAGACTTTAATGAAATGAGACAACTTCTGCATGCATGGGCAAATCAATAAAAAGCCATAATTACTAAATTACATTTTACAAGTCAACTAATATGAGTTCATGAGAGATTTACCTGTACAGAATATCTTTAAATAGCTTCAGAATTCAAGTATGTATTGTAGCTCTTTTTCAACTTGAAATTCATTATGTGTATGTGTATGTATACGAGTGAAGGAGGAGGCTGAAGTATAACTTTTGTACGTGTGAGATACGCAGATTATAAATTTGAAATAAAAGAGTTTTTTTAAATTGTTTCTCTCTACCTACACACTTATAGAAAGGAACATTAACGTATTTGACATCAAAAAAATTTTAAAAAAAGGAGAAAAATGTTGATCTGATTAAAAGAAATATTCACGTCACAACATAGAAACTGAAAGCGAAGGAAGACTACACAAGTTTATAACTTTTGATCTTTTCAAAAACACGGATGGAACAACAGAGCATTTTTATAGTTTACTAACTTTTTGCTAAACTAATTAGTAAGACAAATGAGTGTGTGTGATATTTAACTTGACTTTCTTTAAATGTGCTGCATATTACTCTATCATTTGGCTTGAAGCAAAAAAAACCGTTGAAATTACTTGAACTTGTGTGGATCTGGGTATTTTTATGTAGCTCAATAAAAAATGTTATCTTAAAGTTGTATTCATGTATATTGGTATGTAGCTTATCATCGCTAAAAGGTCAAATTCGCACTTGTATCGCATGTGTGAATCGATTTTAAGGATGAGAGATTTTTAAATGACAGCACAGCTACTCTTTTCACGGAAGGGATTGGCTTTCTGAGAGCTGAACCCCACGAGCAAATAATCCTCTTGCTCGTGCTCTGCTATGTACTTCTAAAGAAATAAAAGCCAGAGAAAAACCAACCAAATGTCAGAATAAGATTTTTTTCATTATGGTTAGCAAATTAACTAAGTTTTGATAATATATTAATATGTACATTATTTATAGAAAGATTCTTTTAAAAAAATTCCCAGAGTTAAATGTTTGTATTGAAATCATCTAGAGATTAATATCCGCCCCAATTAAACAATCTTTCAAAATCAATTCGAGATTAATTATCATATCCATCATCCCACTACTAAATACTGCGTTAGTTGCAGAAAATAATTTGTTTTCTTCGAAAAAAATATTGGAATAGCACTGAAAAACTTCTTATCTTGGTAGTCCCAGAAGCAATTAACGTGTTATCCCTCATCATTTAGAGCGGAAATTACGTTATTTAACATCTCTTCATATGAATTATTTTGAGGCTATATATTTAACTTTCAATCTCTTGTATCAACCCTACAAAGTTAACATACCTTGATCTCATCCACAGCCTGGGAAACGTTGATCCGCCGGATAGCAGCCTCACGTCGCAACTGTTCAACAATCAACCGCTGTTGCTGAAGGGTCGACATCTGGAAGAGAATGAATATAACTTTCATTACATAAATTGTATTTAAATAACTATATTTAAATTTTTTAAATATCATTGCCACCAATCATCATCCCAATCAGAGATAAAACGTACAAAGCCTGAGAACTCTGGCATTCTCATGTCAGTCATGAAAAACATTTCCCGTAAGGTGGGCAACACTTGGACAGGTCGTTCAAACTGCCAATTAAATCGGTAGTGGAAATTATCCCGAGAAAATGGGGTATACATTTTTTCGCACGAGTTTAACCTTATCTTATATAAATCCACAAGCTTTAAAGGTAATAGCCCTGAACCCCTGGACTCCAGTGGAGTCAATGGAAGGAGGATCGGTCAGGAAGAGTTAAAAAATATTAACGTATATCCTCCAACTTTCAGTGCTATACTATACTTCCAAGAGCAAGAGCTCGGGACTCACTGTGACATGAATTGTGCCTGATTGAAACCTCTGCTGCCTAAAATATAATGTCCAAGTCCAAATCAAAAGTATTTATCTAGTCCGCAATTTAGAGTTACATAAATACTTGGAACTTGGAACAATAGGCTATAAAAATGAAAAATCCTTGCTAAAAAGCAAATTCACTAATTGTCAATTGTTCCATTGCAGCGGGACTACACATAAAGTCTAGACGAAGCCAGTTTTGAATGGAACCGTTGCTAAAAAAAAACTGCTTGTGAAGTGACAGTGAGTGAATGGACGTAACAAGGAAGTTTACGTCCGGATTGGAACTAGTCAATTTGATGAGTATGAAGGGAGCAATCACGCAAAACTGCATGGCGTAATAAGGAGTGACTAAAACTGGGCTATAAATTCTAAATAGGAAACTGTTCGGGGCAGGTTGAATTTGCTGTAAATGAAGCTACAGCTACAGCTATTCTTATGGTATGACTGAAGAAGCGATAAGATAACTGATAGTGATGATAAGAAAAAAAGAAGGAATGGGTTTGATGGATTATTCCATCGAGTTAATGATCTATAGCTGTTTCTAGGCTTGAGACGTAACATAATTACCCACTAATTTACTAACCAAAATCATAATACCGTGTTATTTTGAGCTACGCTACTAACCATGTGGTTAAATGTTCTGACAAGATGGACGATGTTTCAGAAGTAATTAGTGGAGTTGACTGTGATAAAGTTAATTGTTCTTAGATGGAAAGGATTCGAGAAATCCCAATAAATGATGCATTTACCTGCTCAGCTGCTCAATAAACTCAATTGTGTCTTTTTTCTTAAAAAAAACATTACATTACAAATTGACAATGAAAACGCTGGCGTCTCAAGAAGTTTATATTCGGATCAAATTACTCATTCATTCCAATCATTTCCAATCGTATATCGTGTAGATCCAACTATAACCATATAATCATTAATGACTTCACTAATTAACTGAGTAACTACTGAGAACTATCTATAAACACAATAACTTAACTGATTCTTTGAAGATGGGAGCGAGTATTCGATACAAGTGGGGTGCACTTTTTTTAACCACTACTTCATGATCATGACACACCTAAATTGACAAATTATTATAAACTTACCGTAATATTGTTTGGTAATGCTGTTTGGACGCAAAAAGTGTGGAACTTCCTTCACAAAGGGAGCTGTAAGCAATCAGTAATCAAATCAATCAATTCGAAATTCTTTTTACACAACTTCTCCTTCAATAAATTACAAATTATGCGCTATACCACACACAAACAACAAATGACAGACTAACACTGAACACTAAACAAACTGATTGCTAAACAAAAGTAATTAATTTCTGAAAAATAATTTCAACTGGCAAAACTGTCATGAAGCTTCAAATCAAACTCTTTTCTACTGTTTTCACTTCCAAATTAAAAAAACTTGACCTGTAGATGCAGTACAATTGGGAGTTTGAAATAAAAATATAATGGCCATATAAGTACTCAAATTTCTTTGCTTCTATATCTATATTTAAAAAATTACAGCAAATGTTAATTAAATTTCCGAAAAAATATATTCCTTACCAATTAAAAAGGTAAATGCCCAGTAAAGAGTTTCAGATGTTGGTTTCTGTGAGAAAATATTATTGGATTTGATCATACATACAAAGCATGCATATAGAGAAGGGCATATATAACTATAGAACTACACCTAACTTACACCTACCCATAAAATAGCAATATTGAACAGTCATACATACAAGGAAAAGTAGATATGTACTATACGTATACCTTAAAGCAAAAAAGTATGTAAGTTTGGTTGCTTATTGGGTGGTATTATAACTTCCTTTCGTCATATTCGTGAGAAGATATAGCTAGATATAAAGAATCATCATCATCATCATCCATTCGATCAATGCACATGTAAAGCAACACCACATTCAAGGCACCCCTTCTCCTTTTCCTTAAGATGTAGTATTGCAAGTATCACAAGAACCAAAAGTTGCAACTTTCAAGTATTATCATTATTTACAAGTCCGTCTCATCAAAAAAACCAAAGAGTTTTCATTTCTGCTAAAAATGCATTATGCATATTTACTTTGTGAACGAACATTGAGTATGTACAATTTCCTGCTTTACTCACCCTATACGGGTGCGGTTCTTCAATACTTTTCAAGCAGCTTTTCTATATGAAACGTGCACATGTAATGAAATGAGACCCGAGATATGAGAGCTTTATGATGTATGTATGCAAGGATTTTTTTGTAAGCAATTAAATTTCATTTAATTTGCCCTTTTCCTGTACTTTTTCCCATGAGATTGTTTGGTAGCTCTAGAAAACAACCCATTTACATGACATATTTTTATGTTTTACCTTTTAAAATCCTTTATAGGCATGATCGTCTTTAGGCACATATTGATTACACGTATCTACAGAGATCCAGATCATATTCACATGTTTAAAAGCCCGAACGAAATGGATGCAAGGTGCAAATAGTGCGAAGCCATAAGCAAAGCATTTCAATGTAACACTTTTCTAGTGGTCCATATATACCCCATTCGGGCTCAAGATAATTTCATTCTATGCAATGGGTGACGAGAGGAATGACATTTTCTCAATTTTGTTGATAAAAATCATATAGCTACAAACAATCCTTTCGGGTTGAACAGTTAATTTGGTGTTAGGTCCACCATCGCATCGTCGTGTTTTTACTTACATCATGAATGTACAGTTATGAGCAGCTCTCAACTGGTGTTCATGCAGTTTACGCAGTGCAATAAAACTGCAGGGTTGTGTTGAAACAGTTAAATTAGTCCTTTAGACAAAAGACTAAGACATCCTGACTAACTAGTCATATACTTAAAAATGGAGTTTGACAGTCCAGAAGCAGCTAAGGAATTTCCAGGATTGTATATGGCAGACTCGGGGAAAGTGGATGATTCCTTGGAATGTGAGTTTTACATAGCATGGGTTGGATCTTTTGTTAAGGATTTTTCAATTGATTTGACTTCTTTTTAAATCCCTATTCATTTTGCAGACACTGACGATGGAGAGAAAAAGAAAAGTAAGAAGGAAAAGAAAAAAGACAAAGAGAAAGGTTACTCCGCATTGGCCGGTGAAAGCTCTCATGATGAAGATGATACTCTTGACACAAAGTAATTGTCTTTTCCAAATGAATAGTTATCTTATCATTCACTCACATAGCTTAATACGATAAGAAATTTAAATTTAAACAAGGTGATCATTCATTTAATTGCTTTCACAGAAGTCCCGGTAAGGTCATGAAGATCAAGGCTTTTAGCAAGCTCTCTGGGAAAAGGAAGGATAAAGATAAAAAGTCGGACAAATCGGAAAAGGATGTCAAAAAAGCGGAGAAGGAAGCCAAAGAAAAACGTAAATCAGAAGAAAAGGAAAGAAAGTCTGTTGAAAAGGAGCTAAATTCCACCCCAGGACCTTCCAAGATACCCTTCAGTGGTGCGCATCTTATGAGAAATAACAGCCAAAGCAGCCAATCAGCTATTCTAACCCCGCAGTCTTCCGTTGACTCAGGAACTCCGGTCAAGCGAAACATTTTGAGCGAGTCATTAAAGGACAGCACTCCGTCAAAACCTCCAAAAGAGAAATCTGCTGGTTTCAACGTTTTCTTGAATGCTCCTGCACCACTCCTTTCTAAACTAAAGGATAGGGATCATTCGAAAGATAAGTCTAGCAAGAAGGAGCATAAAGATAAGGACAAGAAGCACAAGGATAAGGACAAGGACAAAGATAAGGAGAAAAGTGAAAGTAAATCTTCAAAGAAGGAGAAGGAGCACAAGGAAAAGGATAAGAAGGAGAAAGATAAGGATAATAATAGTCATGCAAGTGGGATTGCTAAAGTGAAGCTAAAGTTGATGCGTTCCAAGAACTCGCTAGAAGAGTACGTTTATATAACTGACAATAATTTTGTTTGTTTGATTACATGGCTCATTTTACTTATCATCATATCATTAAATCTTAATAGTCCGACAGGGGATGTGCCACATATAACCTCCCATCAATTTCCGGAAGATCCGGAAGCCCTTGCCAAGGAAATCAAAAAGTATGAAGGCCTTTTGGAGCAAGCGCATACACAGCTAAAGTCAAGCAAGAAAATCAGTAAAAAGCAAGAGGAACAATTATGGGAATTGCAAAGGACCTTAACTCAATTGAAGGTATGTTATTGATAAAATTTTGTTATTCATCAAAAAGAGTAGTTTTAAATTTATTTTATTTTTACAGAGAAAGCTGAGATCCATCAACGCCCTATCTTGTGCTTCAACCTACCATTTCCACTCCCATTCATCCAATTCAGAAAGGGATCATCCCATTGAACATCCTGTTTCACCTGCACAGCCAATCTTCAAAAAATGTGATTCCATCGATGGTCAGACGATGGCAAAAAAGCTAGCAAATAATAATGAACTACGAACATCCGCTTCCATTGATAATGGTCCTACCATACCAAAGGAAAAAGAGCCGGTACCAGTCCTAACTTCCGTAATACCCACCCCTTCTGTTCCGATCGAAATTCCGAAACTCCCGTTGCCTCCTTCGAAAAATTCGTACACTAAGACAGAGTCAATTACAATTGCTACTTCCCCTCCAACTACTCTTGCATCACCTCCAAAATATGTCAATGTCCCTGCAACTGATGCTGCTCCTGCTCCAAGTGCTCCAGCTCTTCCCTCCAATGGAGAATCTGCTACTCCGGCAGCTATGTCGCCTGTCAATTCTGGAGTAAGTGTACCTGAACCAAACAATACTTTTGCTTCCCCTCGCCCCAGCATTGACACAATTGTTCAGGTTCACCATTCCTCTGTGGAGGGGGAGCTATCGGATGATGAGGTGCTGCAAAATGATGATGATACGGAGAATGATATGGAAGAACTACGTGACGAGGGCCCAGTCAGGATGCGATCTTTGAGCAATCATGAGTAAGTTTATGCAAAACTGTGAAATCATGAATGCCATGAATATGAAATATGTATGACTTTAATTTTGCTATTATCTTCTTCCATATTAGTTCTCAGGAGGACTCCAAGGAAAGCATTGAAGCTGTTCTAGATGACGCAAACAAAATGATTGGTTCGATGCACGAAGAACTAATGTTTGAAGGAGGATTGGACGTAGTGTCAGGCGACGCCAGACTGCGAAGCGGTGATCATATGAATGATTCATCGATCACAGTGCAGGACGAATCGGACGTTGAGTTATTCACAAACGATCTGGAATTAGATGAAGAGGCGACTCTATTATCAAATGAGGAACCCTGTCCAGATCCATTCTCCATGCCTGTGTTTGACACAGCGGAATACATAGCTATTGAGAATGAAGCTCTTTCATTGTTCAATGAGCAGTTGAAGGAGGACTTGCAGAAAGAACAAGTTGAATTGGAAGAGGCTCTACAGCGAATGCCTCCAAAACCTCAAAATCATGAAGATGATAGGTTTGTCGAATTTGAATTCAATTCTTTTGATTTTGGTTCCTGCCTTAAATCTGATCAAGTTTATTGCATAATGATTTTACTTTGCAAAATCCTCTAGCTCTGAACCATCTCAAAATGAAACCGATATTACTGATCTCATAACTGTGTGGACGAAATTGAAATCGGAAAACGTTGTTTTGTGGGTGAGTTTAGGAACCAAGATGTCTTTCCTTATACGTTTTCATTTCCATTCTAATAATTTAGTAAAATCATTTTAAAATTTTCATCTTTGTAACAGGACAACGTTAACAGACTACGCCATGCCCTTGCTGCCTGCAGAGTGGATGAATTTCGTCTGCAAACCCGGCTAAACTACATGGAAGCAAAAACTTCGGCTCTCTCTCCAGTAACAACTACGACCCCACTGCAGACTGAAGGATAAAACGAAATGTTTCCTCTTCTGAAAACATGAAACATTTCTTCCCATGAGGATTCTGAATAATCATTAAAAATTAAATGACCTTATGTGCAATTCTTGCCTAAATTATTATCATATATTTGACTTGCCTTGTTTGATATCTGTGACCGAGACCACAAAGCTGGTTTAAAAAGATTTATTTCCTCGTATTTATAAATCGACTAATTTCTACCATGATTTTTAATGTTAATTAACTTAAAAATTGGAATAAATCGCAAAAGTCGTTGTTGATGTGATGTAAATTATATGTGGGGTCCATTCTGAATTCATTCAATTTTCCTTTACCCATGTTTCACTTTCTCTGTGCTGGTATGGAGCCATGCAAGGCGGCGCTGCGCACTTCGAGCATTTACGAGAGGTAGGTATTCGGCAACAAAAACATATCGATTTGATAGTCCCCTCATAAGGGAAGGAAATTGTATAAAAGTACGTAGGTGGATAATGCACATTTTCCTTCTGCAAAATAAGCAAGAGCAAGAGAAGGGGTTCCGCAAGAGTGAAAGTAAAAGTAGGGGAAAAACAACACTTTTCCACTTGGTTCTTAAGCTTTACTGCAGATATTGCCTTCATTGCCAATTTTTTTACGTGTGAAATAACTGATTTTTTTCAAATTCAATCCTTAGCTAATAATAAAGTGTAAAAATGAAGTTGGTAATAATTCCGGCTGGAAAGCTGGGGCAGCTTGGAATTTTCAGTACACTGCTGGCAGCACTGCTTTTAATACTCTGGTCGATTGAGCTAATTGGTGGCCCTGATGATAGGAAACCCAGTAAGTTTCTATTTATAAAGTATCCAAATATTTCTCATTCGAGGATAACTATTTTAACATTTCCTGTCCCATTAACGCAGTACCTTCTGACGTTTCCGATGTTAATAACCGCTACCGTTACAATAAACACTTTATTGATATGAGCAAATGGCCCAGACTTAGTGGTACGTATTTTCTCAATTGAAAAAATATCAGTTTGAAACGTTGAAAGTCCATTTCGAACAAATTCATTAAATGCTTGTATTTCTATAGCTGATAAAAAGACGCTGGTGGTCACCAGCGAGGAAGCACTTCCTACTGCATTCGAATTCCTCAGATTAAACATGTACTTACCGATTGAAAAAATCGTTCTGGTGAAACCAGGCAAGTTACATAATATTACAAACCCCCCGAGGTGGTTATTTTTAACCATGATTGAGTTTCTTTTCAATAGTGAAGAGTATTAAATATTTGGCTTAATTTAGGAGCAAATGATACTGTTCGGGTGTATCCAATTCCAAGAGAAGGCATGATCGGGCTCGGGAGGAACAGTTTGCCCTTGTCACTCTCAGAAATCGGTAAGCTAGACGAAGAGCATATTTATTCATTTTTTAAACTTTGTTTAAAATTAATTCTTATTTCATCTTCCAATTCCAGGTTTAATTTTCATGTTTCTCGTCTTCATAATCGGCTCATTCGCATACATTTTAACAAGCATTAGTAGCACAAGGCTATTTTGGGACGAGGAAGGTTGGTTGAATAATGACGAATTGTGTTTTGACCCCAACGATGTCTCCTGGGATGATGACTTGGAAGATAAGAAACTTCTGGTGAAAGCAGAAAAGAAGCGAAAGGAAATCGAAGAGCTTAGTCCAAATGACGATACGCTCAGTTCTGTAATGCTCCTACCAAAAACAACACCATTGGCTGATGATAACAACTCAAAACTGTAAATTTGAGATACGATGGGAAAATATTCGGAAGGGTCATAGGTCTTTATTTACAATTGAGTTAAGTTATTGTTATTTTTAGTCAATTAACGCAGAATATCAACTACGCATGAAACCTGAAAATACTAAAAGTTTATTTAAGCCGCCATGTCAGAGTCGATGATTATTGATTCAGTTTGGTTAGGATTGTTTATATCTATTTAAATCGGAATAAATGTGACAAAGGTAACAATGAATGAAGGTGGGCATTTCCATACTTAAGTTCGTTTCATTTCTAAATGTTTCAGAAACCATACTAAAGCTGTTGTTTTCAATTCATGCTTAAGAATTTTCTTGAGATGGTCCAGTTGTAGAGTAGCATAGTATTTGAAATAGTTTTAGAATTTTATAATGAAGCTAAACAGAAAAGATTTTTATTCGAGGGGAAACGCGAGTGTGCAATACAGTGGAGAAAAATATACCAAATGAAATTGAACACTTGCTTCAACTTCATATTTCCTCATGACTTTAAGGTGACTTTGATTTTTCTTATGGTTATAGTCAAATGTATGAGAAAGTACGAATAAGTAAATACATAATTGCCTAACTGCTTGCCAATCTCCATTGTTAAACTAAAAATTGAATAAAAATGAAAATGTTGAAAGTTTGACTTGCTGGCGTTCCAACAAAAATCAGTTTTTTTGTGCTGGACATCGTCGTTAAGATTTTTGTATTTATAATTTACTCTCATGACTTTCCATGCGCGTGCATCTAAACCATTTTCTTGAAGGCAGGACATTATCAATCACACTCATAAACCTCCGAATCTCCATTGAGAAAATAGTAAACCAAGTTAAAATTAGTTTTCTAATTTCCAACACGAAACAAATCCCAGAAAAAAGGAGGCCAATGCAGAGGACAGCAAATACAATGATTATGTTTCCATCTAGTCTAGCAGCAGAGGGATCGTCTCCAATTGATGACTTGGCACTTTTATCTGGATTAGAAACGAACCACAGAAGTCCCATCCATCTGTCTTGGATCCCGGATTCCTTGAAATGCCTCACCCTCTTTAACAGAAACAAGGGAATTACTCTGTTCAAGTAGAAACCAACCGTGTTCCAAAAATACGTTTCCTTTCCAACACTTCCACCAAGTCCCGCTTCCTTCAACCTTCGTGTAAAGTTATGGCAAGTGACGGAGGGGAGGATGAGTGCGGATTTATTACAGCGGCTGAGAAATGCATACATATCAATTTCCTCTTCATCTTCATACCGCTTTGGAAAGTTGTCTTCGTACTCAGATGCTTGTTCATACAACGTCCTATTGAGCGTGTTTTCCTTAAATAAATTCCAGCGGCGGTACATCTCATCTAGCATTGTCTTAAATAATGACGCCGGATAGATTTCTGAATTATTCTTTATTAATTCCATCAGTTCTAATTGTTTCCCTTTTGGATACTTTTCTGTCAATTTCCAGGAGTCGTAAATCTGGGAATGTATTGTGTCTTTGAAATTATCGTGGTCAATATCTCCATCAACAAAAACTGAATGCTGCTCGAAATCAAGCAGCGGCTTTGAGTGTCGAGCGATCAATTTGATATAGTGTATATCGATGAGCCCAGGGTCTGAATAAATGGTAAAGCTATCATTTAAAAGTTGCTGGAAATGCTGGTAAGGAATCAGACTCCGGGGAAGGACCATGTTGTAGACGTTTGTGTTCTTGTAGCCGTTGCTCAGCACTATTCCGGCTAGTAGAATCCCCCCTACTACGATCCTAGCTGTGGACAATCTCAGTAGACTTGGTTGGAATGGATCTCCTTGCTCCAAGAGTACTTTCAAAACTGCGATCAAATTTCCATATCCTGGCTGCTGCCATTTATGGCAATTTTGCTGGAGCTGGAGCAACTGGAAATACATGGGAGCAACAAAAATGGTAGCCAGGATACAGACCCAAATTTTGTAATCATAAACCTTGACAAGTTCAGCAAACGCCATTGATTGAATACCTCTCCAGCCACAGCTCACGAACTGGAGGGAGTTGAATCTATCCTCAAAGAATAGAGGGAAGTGAAGAGGGTACGGAATATAACCAATGTCAGCTCTTAGTCCCGGCATCAAGTTAGAGTACCAGGAGTTTTTAATAGATTTAGGTTCTATGCCATTCTGGCACCACTTCAATCCATAACCTACAGTGTAGTTCTTCCAGATTGCTTTCCATAAATATGCTGATAAGTGATGAATCTGATCTTTTGGAGCTGGAAACGTTTTTGCGACAGAATGAAGGGCATTGGAGCCATGTCGTTTGAAGATATTGTCGCAAATACTGATGTGATTGTAAATCTCACTTACATCTCTATTGAATTGCATAGGGAAATAGAGATAGAGACCCCTCACGTCTTTAGCGAAAACCTGTTCCTTCTGGATGGCATCTATCGTTTTGATAAAATCTTCCCATGTTAGCCACTTCCTGATTGAATCTGGGTTCAGAATGCTTTGGCACTCAAAACAAAGATCAACTGTCCCCACTTGGTTGATACGGGAGACGCCTGCTGCCGAATCGCTGATTATTCTGGTGACTGATGTCTCCATACTCGCCAAAAATAGCTGAATGACAAATGAGTTGTAATATGTACCGGACATTTGTTGAACTTGATATGAGCCCTCAGTCCAACGAGAAAGTAGTTGAGCCTGCTCCATCTTAGGGAGAGTTTTCAATAGTTCAGCCTGAACAAGAAAGATATTAATCGTCGGAATACTTTTCGGTAAAGCCCGTCCAAGACCTGTGGAGTTAATATAATAATACCAGGCCGACGGATAGTTGACAGCTTTGAAACTCACCGTCTCCCTGTTTGGGTTGTAATTTGTATCGATGTCGCTAGTCGATGGTAGACGCGGCGGCAAAATGCCCAAATTTACAGAGCAGCTCCACGGCTTGCTACGTCTAGCATACGAGAAGTAATCCAACTGGGGACACACAGTAAGTACTTTGGGAAAATTTTCCAGGTGGAACCAAATTGTCTCCCGACACGGACATACAAATGAGCTGGATCTGTTGTTGGAAATCAACAACCAAATAAAAGATTTTTTGCTCATGTCATACTCATCTCGCTCATTACGCTCAGCGAAGCCAATTTCTGGAGTTTTGACGAGAACTGGCTCGCTTGAGTCCTTGAGATTTAGGTCAAGTTTGAGAAAGTTTGTGATGTGAATTAAGCAATGACGGTCTCTCAGTGAAGATGATATGAATTGGTCCAAATTTTCTACTCCGTCTGTCCGGTTCCAAATGGAGAATATTCGATTCTTGAAGTTAGTGATGAATTTGTGATCACTTTCCCGGAAAAGCGTAAATGGGGGATTGGTTCCACATAGGATTACTGGAAATATCTGTACGACAATTTCTAGGATGAGAGAATCTGTGTAAAACTTCATTTTTACTCCGTTAAACTGCTTCTGTTGAATAGTGTGAAATTTACTTGTATTGCAATAATACTTGAGTAATACTTGATGATTATAATTTCAAATACAAAAATGTAGGTAACCTTCATTCGTAAACCAAATCCAACGAATATAATTTCAACGTATTAGCATTAGTAGGTTGTAGGTAACGATAAAAAAATAACTGCAAACCTATAAGCAAGAATTCAAATAACAATATACCCGAGTTTAAAGTATTTACCTACACATAAAGTTCGACAGATTCGCAGCTGTACACGATACGGGCACACATTCACATTTCAATGTGATCGGGCTGATTACTCGTTCTCATTGTCGAGTGGTTTGTTCTGCATTTTTAAATATTCAAGTAGCATCATTATAGATATAGAACGTACAAAAATTATGTCATTGAACACCGATTGTTTGCTAAGTATGTAAAGGAAACTCCAATTCGGACGGTAAATGGAATAGGAGAGTGCCGGACGTTTGAATGAGAAAAGGTCGCGGTGAAACAGCGCATCGGTCATCGCATTATGTCATACCCTAGAATACAATACGTTTGCTTAGAGTTCTCTGAAGCATTCAGGTTGGGCCTGGTCTAAAATCTTGAATGTTTTTACTGATGATAAACATTGTTTCTCATTAGCTTGCCTGAATATATGGCTACTATATTTCCCCTTTCACTATAACGATAGCAAAAACTAATTACTGCTGACCTGAAAAATAACTTCACATTTTAATTTGAAAGCCTGGGCTTATAAGGACAAGCATTATGATTTGACGATACTCCAAAAATTCCGTGTGACCAAAGATAGAGTTTTGACATCATGCGCCAGGAAGCTGGAATAGATTCTAACAAGTTTTCTGGAACCGATGAATTTACGAAGCAACTAGATTAAATTTGTTGTGTGGCCCGCTAGTTACTTCGCTTGCAGCGTATACCAATACCAATGCGAATCGACATTTACAAGTTTCATAGTATCACTAATAGTGTAGGGCCCCTATATATCATTATTTATGTAACACAATCTTAAGATTGCACTAAATCATCATTTGAGGTATTTGAATTTCCAGTTTTGTCTTGTGACTTTTCGAAATTTCCAAGTGCATGATTTCAAATTATTATTTGCCAAGCTGAACATCACAATGAAGAACCCCCACAATTTTGTTATTTGTTTTGCCCCAAAAGTTAACAAAGCTAAAATTAACTCAAAATTTTCTAGCATAAAGCAAACCCCAGAAAAAAGCAGGCCAACGCAGAGAACAGCAAATATAATGATAATGTTTCCATCCAGTCTAGCACCCGACGGATCTTCTACCAATGATGAATTAAAGCTTTTATCTGGTTGATTGGAAACGAACAACAAAAGTCCCATCCATCTGTCTTGGATCCCAGATTCCTTGAAGTACCTCAGCCTCTTCAACAGAAACAATGGGATAACTCTCTCCAAAGAGAGCCCAATGGTATTCCAAAAATACGTTTCCTTTCCAACACTTCCACCAAGTCATCTTCCTTCAACCTTCGTGTAAAGTTATGGCAAGTGACGGAGGGCAGGATGAGTGCGGATTTATTACAACGGCTGAGAAATGCATACATATCAATTTCCTCTGCATCTTTATACCGCTTTTGAAAGTTGTTTTCGTACTCAAAAACTTGTTCTTCCAAAGTGGAATCCGAGGTATTTTCGTAAAACAAGTGCAAGCGACGGTACATCTCATCTAGCAATTCGTTTAGAAATAACGCCGGATAGATTTCTGATTTATTCATTATTAATTCCAGTAGTTCTAGTTGTTTCCCTTTTGGATACTCTTCTGTCAATTTCCAGGAGTCGTAAATCTGGGAATATATTGTGTCTTGGAAATTAACGTGGACAATACCTCCATTAACAGTGACTGAATGCTGCTCGAAAGCGAGCACCGGCTTTGTAAATTGAGCGATCAATTTGATATAGTATGCATCGATGAACCAAGGCTTTGAGTAGATGGTAAAGCTATCATTTAAAAGTTCCTGGAAATGCTGGTAAGGAATCAGACTCCGGGGAAGGACCATGTTGTAGACGTTTGTGTTCTTGTAGCCGTTACTCAGGACGATTCCGGCCAGTAGAATTCCCCCTACTACGATCCTAGCTGTGGTCATTCTCAGTAGACTTGGTTGGAATGGATCTCCTTGCTCCAAGAGGACTTTGAAAACTCCGATCCACTTTTCATGTAGTGGCTGCTGCGATTTTTGCTGCATTTGTTGGAGGAACTGAAGAAACATGGGAGCAATCAAAAGGGTAGCTAGGATACAGACCCAAATTTTGTAATCATAAACCTTGACAAGCTCCTCAAACGCCATTGATTGAATACCTCTCCAGCCACAGCTCACGAACTGGAGGGAGTTGAATCTATCCTCAAAGAATAGAGGGAAGTGAAGAGGGTACGGAATATAACCAATGTCAGCTCTTAGTCCCGGCACCAACTTAGAGTACAGGGATCTTTTCGTATCGTCTAATGTCTTATAAGTAGATTCTACGCCATTGCGGCACCACTTCCATCTGTTGCATACTGTGTAGTTCTTCATGATTGTGGTCCATAAATATGCTGATAAGTGATAAATCTGCTCTTTTGGAGCTGGATATGATTTTGCAACAGAATGAAGGGCATGGAAGCCATCCCGCATGAAAACATTGTCGCAAATACTGATGTGATTGTAAAGACTAATTTCATCTCTATTCATTCCCATCTGTTTAATAGAGAGACAGAGACCCCTCGCATCTTTAGCGGAAACCTGTTACTTCTGAATGGCATCTATCTTCTTGATAAATTCTTCCCATGTTAGCCACTTCCGGACTGGATTTAGATTCAGAATGCTTTGGCACTCTTAGCAAAGATCCACTGTCCCCACTAGGTTGATATGGGAGAAACTTGTTGTCAACCCCCTGCTTATTCTGGTGATTGATGTGTCCATACTCGCCAAAAATAGCTGACTGACGAATGAATTGTAATATGTGCCGGATGTTTGTTGAACTTGATATAAGTCCTCAGTCCAACGAGAAAGCAATCCACGTTGCTGTGTCACAGATAGTTTTTCAAATTGCTCGACCTGAACTAGAAAGATATTTATGGTCGGAATACTTTTCGGTGAAGCCTGTCCAAAACCTGTGGAGTTAAAGAAGTAATACCAGGCCGACGGATAGTTAAGAGGCCAGATTTTGTCCCCCCTTCTTTTTGGGCTGCTCTCGTAAATAATGTTTCGTTCGTCATACAATGGTTGACGTGGAGGCAATACTCCCAAATTTACAGAGCAGCTCCACGGCTTGCTACGCCTAGCATACGAGAAGTAATCCAACTGGGGGCACACATTAAATATTCTGGGAAAATTATCCAGGTTGGAAAATATGGACTCCTGACAGGGATATACGAATGAGCTGGATCTGTTGCTGGCTTCTAACAACCAAACAAACGATTTCGCGCCCACCCAATGATGACTAGCGAGACCGATTTCTAGAGTTTTGATTAGAATTGGCTCGCTTGATTTCTTGAGATTTAGATCAAGCTTGAGAAAGTTGGTGATGTGAATTAAGCAATGATGGTCCCTCAATGATGATATGAATTGGTCCGTATTTTCTATTCCGTCTGTCCGATTCCATATGGAGAATATTTGATTCTTGTAAGTTTTGATTAATTTGTGATCAATTTCTCGGAGAATTTTAAATGGCGGATTGGTTCCACAGGAAATTACCGGAAATAGTAGTCGTAAACCAATTTGTAAGAGAGGGGGTATTGCAAAAGATAGCATTTTGTATTCCATCACCTTTTTGTTTTACAAATGGTGAAACATTATTTTATTACACTGCCATTGTAAGTAATTAAGTAATAGAACGTGCAGTTTTCCCTAGGCGGTTCTCAGCTAGACGAAAATGCAGATTGCTGCTGGTTCAAGGCAACCATATCATCATAGTGTATTGAAAATTCCGTGGTCCCTTATAGCCCGGCGTAGTAGGAAACTGCGAGCATGGTCGCTAATGCGTTTTGGACAGCACTTTACTCGAAGTTTCCAGTTAGCATCCATTTTATGGATTAGTGGCAGAACTGACATAATTTTGTAAATAAATATATTATATATGTGCGGTACACTGACATATTCCGTAAAACAGGTCCAACAAATAGAATTTTGCATATGTATCTAATCGTTTTGTTAATTGAAAAAACCGACAACCACGTGGGTTCAACACCACATGCTTATAAATATGCTATGCTTGTATCACGGTTTCAACGGAGGGTAAGTAGATTCTATAAAAGGAAAAGAAAATAATTTTACAACTATAAGGGGATTTAAATAGCAACCACACTTTCCTATACATAAAGTTTGCAGCTTCACAGTGTAAGCAGAAATGTAAATGTACACGACGGCAACAACAATTGTAAAGGATAAGAATTAAACTCATTTCAAAGTGATCGGGCTGATTACTCGTTCTCTTTCTCAAGTGGTTTGTTTTGTATTTGTAATGTTCAAATAGCATTCATTATAAAACAAAAAGATGTATGTCATTGAACAGCGATTGTTTGCTATGTAAAGGAAACTCCAATTCGGACGGTAAATGGAATAGGAGAGTGCCGGACGTTTGAATGAGAAAAGGTCGCGGT
>JAQGAH010000569.1:0-32349 GCA_034696885.1 Lepidocyrtus paradoxus | reverse complement strand
AAAAACATATTCATTACCCAGGATGCATGATTTCCAAAAAAATAAATGGTGGTCTTATCATTTCTTGACATACCTTAGATAACCCCTAGCTGTGATAGACTAAACTAAAAGTAGGCTTAACTCAAATTTAGGTGTAAGTATAATCAAATCAGCTCACCACAGCTAATTAGGAAAACGCGACGCTCATGAAAGACATTAAGGACCCGTTATATGTCAATTAAATCTGTAGTATAGCAGTGTGCTTATGAATATGATATATATCTGGTGCTGAAGTGAAAGGACTTACACGGTGAAGAAGAAAGTAGTACGCTCAACTCTCATCCCATTATTGTAACGCGGTATATTGTAGCTAATCTGAAGTATAATAATTAATGATGATTAAGAAGAATTCTAAAAAGGGCAAATAATAGTCATGCCGATTCGTGTTACTTCTTATTAATGGTTTATTAAAAGATTTTTCCATTCACTTTGCAGTTTAAAAATTGAAAATCAGTTGGATTTTCAGTTACCTGAAATGACTATATAGTTGGGGTATTTATTCAGTGAGTTATGATAACATTATGAGTGAGTGAGTCAATACATCATTTATACAGTGTAACTAGACACATCCGAAATTACTACACGCAGAGATTAATCTAAATTTTAAAAATATCTACGTTCCTAGCAATGCGTCTCAAACATCATCACTATACATATTTAGCAGTCAGATCTTAGGAACCTTTTGAGCGATAGCCTGCCTCACTTCAATCTAAACTATCATACGGAGAAAGCACATTAGCATGAAAGATCTTAAACTATTTCGACATGTAGAACTGAGATTCGCAGTTACTGCGGTCAGAGTCTTCAGATAGCGGGTTCGTGGTCGGGCTTATATTTGGAGAAAGTCCAGGATAATTTTGCAAATTACCCAGTGAGGATCTTTTACTTTTTATGGGATTCTGACCGTACTTGGTTTTCAGTTTGAATTCACTCATTATTGGATTACGGGCGGAGTTTGTAGTTAGTGGATCGCAGTTCATAATTGGTGGTAGGGTGGCCACTCGCTCTTTGTAATTTTCCGGAAGGAGTGATTGCGCCGAGTTCCTTCGGCTTGGTTCCCCATCTTGATTTGGAGTGGTTGGGTTGTGGACTCGTTGGTGTCTGAAGAAATTGTATAAATATACCATATCACGATTACCCTCAAATCATTAAGCTTTGGATTAGGTAAACGGCTTGTCTCAACTCACCCCGATTTTGCAAACCGACTATTATTGGAATTCCCTAGATTGACTAGTTGTGATTGGTATAGGGTCGATGGAGCAGTCTGGAAACATCAAGAATTTTCGTCATAACGTTGGAGAACTTGCTTGCCATGAGATTATATCAATTTTTATAACGCATCCATACCTGAACAGGAAAGTCGTTTATGCTTTCTCTTAGTTTGGTTGGCTTCCGTTGTTGCCTCTTTAAATAAGCAAGAGGGATATTCATTTCAGGTAATATCTTTCCTTGTCACTTGCAATGACAATATTTATGACGCTTGTCATTGAAAGATGGGAAGTGCAAGTGTGATAGTTATGAATAATATAGTTAACATTTACCAACAGCTCTTCTATCATGCGCTCCTGCATGCTAATTTTCTTCTCATAGTGTTGCTGGATCCATTTGAATTCTTCGATCATTTTCGTCGCCGCCTCCAACGCTGGCTTTAGTGATGTCTCATTCTCACTCGCAGGGCTGACTGAGCTTTTCCCCTGCACATGGGGAGGAAATCGATAAACTTGAATCAATAAAAAGTACCTAAGCATGCGGACAAGGATATTAATTTTTTAAGCGGAATGTACTTAAGGGAAAAATGTGCAGCTTTGCAGGTTTCGGTTGGAGTGAGACTTGAATACAATTATTTAATTGCTTTGCATTATGTACGTATTTACCTTGCTTCTACCTGAAGCGTTGCGTGAACGGGGCTCCTGTCGCTGGCAGAGGATTACGTGAACTTGAAATTTTAAATCTGGAAAGGACAAAAACGCCAAATCATTTTTGAAGCTAGTTATGTTGCTTAGGATTAAATAACAAACAGGCATTTGAGGCATTATGTGTATTTTATGGTTACATAAGAAGGAAATGATAAATGCCTATACTGCAAAGGTATGCAAAGCCTGTCAATTTTGTGAGTTTTAGTTCATTTCCCTGAAAAACAAACCTCTGGTGACTAGAATTTCGAAAGTAAGCCTCCCTTGTGTTGTCGAGGAAATACGGTAAATACTGAATGCTCTTTTTGAGCAAATGAGATTCAGTTATCATCAATCTTTCAATTATTGGCTAACCAATTTTCTGTAATTATAAACCAATCATACTTACTATTCAACTAGTATAATTGTACTGAATTGTCCTTTTGCTAGTTCAGTTCACCTGTCCTTGAATATCAAATTTTAAACTTCCTCTTTATAATATTTAATCTTATATTTACACGCTCATGAGCTTATAATTTGATATCAATGAACGATGCGCATAACAACAAAGGTGATAAATGCATATCGGCAACTCCTTCATTTAAATACCCATTTCTGATTCCCTCCCGAAGGCTACGTAGGATTTTGATCATGCCTTTGAACTTTGGATGAACTCCTATTACCGGTGCAGCAAAATTCATGCCTTTTTTCTCTGCACTGTTTGCCAACTCATATCTCAAACGCTAGCATTCAGTGAGATGTCCCAATTAATACGATATTTAATCGATTGCATGCATGGCCGTGTCATGATACCTCGTTCCACCAACCAATGCCTACTTCACATGTTTAGATCACATTGATTTCCTCAACCCGAATACGGAAACTCCGCAAAATGAGTCTAGAGTCAAGCTTATTCATCCTTACAATAAAAAATCAACTCTCATTACCAATGCAAACAATTTTGACCTGTTGTTCCCTAACTGTATGCTTCTTTAAAATGAAGGCAGGGGAAACGACCGAAGGCTAACCAGAGTTTTCCTGCTTTAGCAAACGAATCTCTTCATGAAGTGCTCTCAACAGTTCCTCTTCCTTCTGTTGCAGAAAGAGCACATGAGGATCCATATGCGCGGGGCCAAAAATATCAATCCTACATTTTCTGCAGTAATGAGACCGGACGCGATCCGCTTTTACTTCCTCCTCCAACTGGTCGTCCATCCCACTATAGATGCTCCCAGTGCTACTTCTCCAGCTACTCCCAGTCCCGATCCGTTCCACATCCCCGAAAACATCATAAAAGTTTACATGGACTCCCGTGATGGGAGTGCAAGGCACCTTGCTGAAACTCATCACGCTCGTGTTCCCAACTACCTCCCCCATATTTTCGGCCCTAGCCTGCAGGAAATCTTCCAGAGAGTAAAACTCAACTAATTCTTGTTTCAATGCCCGGCCAAGGAATAACTTTTATTCCCATTCCATATTCATTGAGGTATACGTGACAAGATATTTGAGTGAAGGTCAACTTTATGCACATCAGTTTATTTTAGCAACTGCACTGTTGTCCACTTGGATGCAAATATTATTCCACAAAATGGGAAACAATGGTGGCAATGTTGAGCCGAAGTTGCAGAAGACACTTCACTCTTTCTCGCTCATCGTTAGCAATTGGTTTTTAAAGGTCAATACACTTAGGTACATTGTCACTCTGATTATATATGTGGGCTGGGCTGACCAACTTTGGAATGGAATATTTTTCTGCTTATCAGCCTTTCATAATATATGTTGTTGTCTTTGTTGTCTTGTCAATGCTTATCAAATGTGCACGTACACACACACCCTTCTCATAGTTTGTATTGGAATGATGATGATGTGAAGACTTTTATTATTTTAAGATAAGCAAAAAGCAAATGTCAAATTTGAATCTGATTCTGAGTACCGTAGCCAATGTGGCCTAAAAACTTTCCACGAGTATTCAGTATTATGGAGAAATATATTTCTTGTCCTTCATCGACTTAGCTGGAAAGCAAATGCTTTTCCCAGCCACTTCACCCAACTATTGTTTACGAGGAAAAAAAGGCATGGAATTGGATTTATGAATTTATGACGAGCACCATCACAAGAGTGGAGGGGAATGCTGCTATGACTTTTAAAAAATTGACAATTGACTACCGTTCAATAACTGGGGCCTCAAGCGGAGGGAAACTCAGGAGTCACCTATCTTATATGATTTTCCTCCCTCTCAAATTATTTTGTGGTTGCTATGAACGGACACGGTACGATACACTTGTCTCCCAGACTGACGATGAGAATGAGAAGAGTTTTCCCTTTGCTTTCACCGGACGGATGGATAATGGCTTGTAACCTCCTCGTATTGAACTCCGCCAAGTATCTGCTCCGGGCTGGGAGCGGAACCGTGAATTTTGTCGGCTTGATTATTGGCTTGCTTTAGTTTGGTTGTTTGGCTGAACGATTTTGTGAAATGCGACGTGTGTGATGATGGGAGCTGTGGGAATTGGAATGAAGTTCCCGTGGGACAAGCTCATATTTTGTCTTTATTGCTCAACTCCTAAATTTTGTATTATGGATTATGGAATGCTACATATACTTTGGGAACGAGTGGACACATGCTTTTCAATAATATTTGCAGTTTTCAAAGCCACTCACATTTAGATGCGACCATAAATATGTTGGCAGTTTTAGACTTTTTTTCAAACTTATTTCTTTACTTGTCAGTTAAGTTGGCCTGTCCTTTCTTTAGAGTGCATTTACAGGCCCGTTCATTAAACTTCCCATTTGCCTTGTGTTTATCTAAGGCTATTTTTAACGAGTATGTATTGTAGGATGGGATAACTTCAGGTTCCAACTTCCAACTGTCTACCACATGTCATGTATATAGCGAAGTTTTTTCACAGACCTATCACTAATAATGACATTTCCGATGGAGCATTGCAATATAATGCTCATTGCCCGCTAATGACTAGTCTGGACGAGGTCTAGTTACGCGAATTGTCCGGACATTTTTATGCCCATTTTCCCACTAATGACATTTGCGAAAAAGTAAATTGAAAGGGACTGATAATTCAAAGCGAATTGATCAGTGTCATGATATGGGAAAACCGTGAAAATGAAGCATATAGCGAACTGCCATTATTGCTGGTGAAAGCTATTTAGAAAGGTGTATTTTTTTGGTTTAGGTTAGATGTCATTATTTGTCTTCTTTGTGTGTTGCATCGTTGCTAATGGAGGTTGTCTGATACATAGATTGGCAGTCCGATTCTGGTTCACTTTTAAGTAAGCATGTATGCAAAAAGAAGTACGAGGATGGATCATTTGAAAGGCTAGACTTTACGAAGGTTTGAGTTACTTTAAACATTTATTCTTGAGCCAGATGTATTTTTTCAACGTGACTTCCAATTAAACTCCATAATGCATAATCCATAATGCTACAATAAAAAAATTCTACGTACGATTTTTCAGCTTTTCTAACTATACAAGCATTTTAGCTGACAACATAGCTATTTTTGGATGAAAAACTTAGAAAAATATATACGTTCAGGTTCGCTATATGATTAATGATTAATTGTTAGTATGAATTTACTATATTAAGTGTTTGAAATAAAAAAATTAAGCGCCTGTTTTAACGTTTTGATCACGTCTTTTTAGACCTTTTTTTGTGTCTTGTGTCCGTGCCCTACCTATAAGGCAACGATTGCAACTTTCAGATGATCCATCCTCGTAAACTATGATATTTACTGTTATAAATATATTTCCCTCGAAGTGAGTATCCTCATTCTTCATACATATATGAACCTTCTTTGGAACCTAACTTGGGACATATATTATGTATTTACCTACGACTTTGTCCAATAATTGGGTGTTTTAATGGGGACATGACGTACATATGTAGACAACGATAATGAAAATTCTCTGACGCGAACAATAAAATGTATATACGCTATTAGTCGTAATTATGGATGAATCCTGTAGCTTGTCGCGACTTGCATCATCCAATTGACAATTGTCATAATTTTTGACGATCTCTTATTTTGCGAACCACAAACTTCAATTGGGAAATGAAAATGAGCAACTTTTAATCCCTTCCTTCCTAACATCGGCACAAAGCTTCAAGAATAATAGCAACATAGACTTGTCATCCTGTCATATCTTTGATGTAGAAACTAAAGTGTTTATGTTAGGGTGGCGCCTAAATGCACAAAGTCCTAGAAATCATATTTTTTCATATATGCATTGGTAAGCCTAAACAAAAATGGACTTTACACAATTTTTCTTGTCCAAATTCATCTGAATTACCTACTTTCTATATGAAGAAGGTACACTCATGTTTAATATGTAGCTTCATATCCAATTATGTTATGTTACTCAGATTTTATCGCTGATATAGACAACAAAAATTTTTTGGCTGTTGGGTAAGATATACATAATATGGAAGGATATGGAGCCGGCTTCCATAGTATCAAGTTAAAAATTTCTCAAAATCTGATACCCCAAAAGGAAAAGTGCAGCTTGCGTTCATAATTACCAACTTCACCACCTCCTCCTCCGTTATAAAATGGATCGTTATATGTAGTTAGCTTACAGACTCCCATACTCTGAGCTAAATATGAATATAGTATGGAATAGCAGAGTCTTGGCGATGATTCATTGTCAATCTTTTATATAAGATAAGTAGTAGCTCACACTAGCATGAAGCATGCCGCATATTTTCTTCACCAATACAGGCATTTTTGTCAAATTTTTTTTGACGCCATATTGAATTTTGCCAACTCATCCGACTCGTAGTCCCATCCTCACTCTTTTTTCGGAGGGAGCAGTTTCACCCCAAAGCGGACTTAGGTGTCTCATCTTTCTTGAAAATTAGGAGAAGAAAAAGGTTTTCTTTTTTAAATATATTTTATTTAGAAATTTATTTCTAACAATTTGTCTCTGTGAAAAATCCATTTAAAATCATTTAAAGCCAAGTGGATTGAGCCTCGATCCAATTAATTTGTTTTGTCCCGGATCTTTAAATAATGATCCCATCCCCCCGATCCATCAGACTTGCAGCGTGCTCTCTCATCACCTATGTTGTTTTATGTTACACCATACTTTATTATCAAATAGAGTCTGCTGTGGACCAAGTGCGCCAACCTGAAATGGCATCTAGGTAAATTTCCAATTGCATTGCAAAGTAGTTATTTTGAGTAGAACTGCATTTAGTCCAGAACCCATAACCATGTCATAATTCAAGTGATTGCTCCAAAAAAAGTTACAATCACTTTCTAATTGAATGCATTTTAATACTCTTTATAATCAGGCTTGTACGAGTGCCAGGATGGGCGGAGCAGAGCTGCCTCGTTGCACCGATCCTTGGAGTACGTGACTTATTAGATTTATGTAAGCCTTCAATTCATTATTTTTAAATGTCTCTTATAAAATTCAAGTTAAAAAAATAATATGTACGTCTGGAATAACATTTGTTTAAATTGTTGCCCCTCTTTATATACAGGCATACTAGGAGCACTGTTCCTGCTTTTTTTCGTACTAATCATGTCCTTACCCTATGCATACCCGGAGGATAACTATGTCGTTGGCACCATAGGATTCCGTGCTGAATTCCAGGTCAATGTTCCGGCCAACGCTGTAGCTACGGCAAGGGATCTTTACGAATCCGTAGCTGGGCGATTTGTGGATGCTGAAGATACACAATCGACTTGACTCCCATACGGTAATTCCACTAATCGTATCAACGCTCAACAGGAAATCCAAGAAAATCATACTGATACTGATACATGATCTGTTTCAATTTTAGTTTTTAGTTTTAGACACTGCTATGTAAGCAGTTCTAGTGAGTAGTTTCATTTTGATGATAAGTTTCTTTAATTAATTGGTTATTAATTGTATTCGGATGACAGTATGATCATATACGATAAACGAGTATTTAACTAAATCCCAATATCTGACAATCATTATGTGTATTCGTGTGTAGTGTACTCGATGGATAACATCATAATAAAATGATCATTAAAAATTGAAGTTTTTTTTGTATTGCGCAATATGACTGTGATGTTTCAAGTTGTTTTAGGTTGGTTACATGCGTTGCCGCATGGTAATATAAATGTCTTCCACGGGAAAGGTTAACAAGGTCAAACCAATAGCTTGATAATGCACAAGTGAAAAAAATACAGATTAGAGTCACATCCATGCATATTATGATTTCCTACAAAAAGCCGGTCAGTATTGATATCTCTCCGTTATTATGTAACATTTTAAGAGAAAACTGGGAGAATGAGAAGGTTAGCCTGTCATTTTCACTCATGCCATTGGTGACATAAAGCCCTGACTTGGCATTTGGTCTCATTCTCAGTCATTCCAGGAGTAATTGGAAGGAAGTCAGATATCCAGTCTGAAAAGGTTTTCTAAACATTTTGTGTATTTTTTGTCTAACTTTACCCCATTTTCATCCACATTAATTAATATCATTCCGATTACGATGCTGTGAGCACTTGACAATCTTGAACTAGTAAATACTCTGTAGACATACGTCAAATTGTTATCTTTTCATTGGATTTACCATTTACGACTGTTGGTGAGCGTATTTCTGTCAAAGTGGAATTGCTGGACTGGAAGTGAAATCGTGACGATGGTGTCATAAAACTTAAGTGTAGATATCGCCACGCTCCCGAAAAAAAATCATGTTTTCAAGTCTTCCACTCCAACCCACACCTTAGCCCTCACAATTATATAATTATATTATATCGTGTTTTGTTGTTTAACTTTCTACAGGTTATTGTCAACATAATAAAAGCTTGTCAGTTGGCCAGGGAGAGAGATTAAGACCCATATCCTCTACACGTTATCCAAACTTCTCTGAAGGTCACCACGATGAGCACCTTTTCTGTGGGTAGAATAGCCGCATCCAGACTATTGTCTGTGCACTCGGCCGGCTCGCATCCAGTTCGATTTTCTCCCTCACAATCTCGCCTAATCAGAAACATGTCATCTTCAACATTTCTCGTTAATGACCCCAAATACGGGTTTTTGAAGGAGTTGGGACTCACCGAGAAGAATAACGGTGTGTACGATGGGGCCTGGAAAGGGTCTGGAGAGGTAGTTGACAAAAGATTATAAGTACTATTCAATTGTGAAATGACATGATGTATTTATGGAAAGATGGCATGATTATTAATTATTCTGCACAGGTGATTACTTCGGTAAGTCCCTCAAACGGAAAGCCAATCGCTCAAGTAGTTCAGGGCACGCTCCAAGACTATGACAATACCGTTGCCAAATCACAAGAGGCGTGGGCCGCATGGGCAGATATGCCGGCACCACAACGGGGAGAGATTGTCAGACAGATTGGGGATGCGCTGAGGAAAAACTTGACCCCACTTGGAAAGCTTGTCTCTCTTGAGATGGGGAAGATTGTTCCCGAGGGCATTGGAGAGGTCCAGGAATATGTGGACATTTGCGACTATGCTGCAGGTCTATCAAGAATGTTGGAAGGAAAGATGCTTCCCTCTGAACGACCAGGACATGTTTTGCTTGAGACTTGGAATCCTTTGGGTGTGGTCGGAATCATCTCCGCTTTCAACTTCCCGGTTGCCGTTTACGGCTGGAATAATGCCATCGCCATGGCATGTGGTAACACGATGGTCTGGAAGGGAGCACCCACCACCTCCCTCTGCTCAGTCGCCACCACCAAAATCGTGGCTTCTGTCCTTGAGCAAAATAACCTCCCCGGGGCAATTTGCGGACTTGTCTGTGGCGGAGCTGATATTGGTAGCGCCATGGCTAATGATAAGAGGTTACCACTGTTGTCATTCACCGGAAGCACTGCAGTAGGAAGCAAGGTTGGAGTTGCAGTCCAGAGTCGATTCGGTAAAAGTATTTTGGAGCTTGGAGGAAACAATGCGATCATTGTGGCCAAGGATGCTGATCTGGATATGGTTGCGAGAGCGGCTGTATTTGCTTGCGCTGGGACCGCTGGACAACGCTGTACTACTACGCGACGACTTATTCTTGATGAATCGGTTAGTAAACCTTGTTGATAACGTTTATTTCTAATTCTATGGGTGAACTTATTTAGTGGAATCTCTCTTTATTCAATATTTATAGGTTCACGATGAAGTCGTTGCCCGATTGGTTAAATCCTACGATCAAATCAAGAACAGAGTAGGAGACTCCCTTGACCCTAATACACTGATTGCACCACTTCACTCTAAAGTTGGCGTTGAAAATTACTTGAAGACTGTCGAGGAAGCGAAAAAATTGGGAGGAAAGATTGCGTCCGGTGGAAAAGTAAGCACTAGAATTAAGTGAAAACTAGAAGAATTAATTTAACTTGTACCTGATTTTAAGTACTTGCTAGTGCTTCAAGGAACTAATATGTGCTATTTGAAATGTGTTCCATTTAGGTAATTGAAAGAGAAGGAAACTTTGTTGAGCCCACAATCATCACTGGATTGCCCCACGACAGCCCTGTCGTTCTCCGTGAAACATTCGCCCCTATCGTGTATGCTCTCAAGGCGAAAAACTTAGATGAAGCCATTAAAATTAACAACTCTGTAGAGCAAGGATTATCCAGCAGTGTATTTACCCAGAGCCTTGGAAACATCTTCCAGGTATGCATTTAGGAAATGTTTAAAAACATCTTTAACTAACCAATCAGCCAAAGACATGTATCTAACCGAATTACTTCCAATTACAGTGGTTGGGCCCCAAGGGATCGGACTGTGGCGTTGTCAATGTCAACATCCCTACTAACGGTGCTGAGATTGGAGGTGCCTTCGGAGGAGAAAAGGCTACTGGGGGTGGAAGAGAATCTGGATCTGATTCTTGGAAGCAATATATGAGACGTTCGACTGTAACCATTAACTATTCCAAAGAGCTTCCTCTCGCACAAGGACTTAAATTTGAGTAAATGACTACTCATAATTAAAATTCCAAATTCTTTTAGAAATCAAAAAACTTTGCAATAAACAATCCTGATGGAAAACCGTTCCAAGCAAATCATTTTAAGAATTTAATGGGATCAAAATTTCAATAAATTGAACTGCTTTACTTGCTCTTCAGTAAATTAACGGAATCGCTTGATCAAGCTCTTGATTTATTCTTTTATCAATCCATTGTCATCAATTATGTACATTAGTGTGAAATACAGAAAAGCAGCCTTGCTTCAAGTCACTTCAAACACTTTTTCGTCGAAGGAGAACTCCTTTACATATAAATATGACTATACATTAACTAACAAACTGTATTTTTGACGATTCATAAGTTCATCTCGTCGGCATAAAACGGTGCATCGTAAAATAGCACGTTTTTTTTTGCATTTCAACTTACAATACAATAAGTATACACTTTTATTGTTCAATTAAAGCACTCAATTTGACAGCGAACATTTATCATTATAAAAAAGTCTTATATACGGTACAGATAGGGTTATAGTGAAGTTAGTAAGTACATTTAACAGTACAATAATCAATTTAAAGCGGGTTAACATGAACCAAATTTGGGTTATTGTCTGCAGTCATTCATATCTCATTGATTTTTATTAATGTATTTAAATTAAAATTAAATGTATTTGTCAAAAGGATCCCCATAAAAGGATAATAACACAATAGATCAGTTTAAGATAAGTTGCATTTTTACTTGTTTGTGGAAGGAACTTATTTAAGCGCTTTATATTGTCATTTGTAATAAAATAACGATAGGATAAAAAAAACAGCTAGAGACTATGTGAAATTCATTAACTTAAATATCGAACAAGTTATAAATCACTTTTTACTTAAATAAATTATTCCATGAATGAGATTTAAACAAACAAAGCTCTGATAAGCTAGAGGAAGGCAAGAGTTTCCGAACACTTTTGGAAATTGGAAGAGCCTGACAATAAGTTCATATTTTCATTTGGGTCTGAGGGCTTGAAAAAAATTAACGTAAGACTATAATGTATGACGATAGTACAGTAAGTAAGTACTCAAGTAATTAAACTATAATCAAAACTAAAAGTTTTCAATACTACAATATCTGTAGAAAAGACATCATTTATGAGTAATTAATAACTGCTATGTTATTTGTAATCAAAAGTCGATTTTTTAACTATAATCTAGTACTTTACCAAGTATCTTTATCAACAGTGGTAACGGCACTACTAAAATGAACGCTAAATGTTAAGGATGGAACTTGGTTACGGTATATTTATTTGACTAAATAATATCTATAATGTGTCTAAAGTTAGCTGTCTTTAAGTAAATAGCAGTCACTGCAATTGGACGCATTTTCGTTTCTGCAATAATAATTTATAAAATAATTAATATAGGTTTGGAATTACTTTGAGTGAAATGATAAAACTTGCTATTAGCAAAAATAGTGAAGTTATCGTAATTTTAACCTACCAAAAGTCTTTCTGGCACTTTAGAGATCAGTAATGTCCACCTCCTTCAGTTTGATATAAAGGCAGGATGAAAAAATAACTCCAATGATCTAAAAAGGATAAATATCACATTATAAAGATTAGCTAAATATTACTTTCATTGAAAAAAACAAAGTCTCTTTGGTAAGGTTAGTTAATGCTGGTCAAATTTCGAATAGTTACCTGCAGAATGCACAGGCCAAGTCCTGAAATTGTCAAATAGCCCAAGTGATTCCTCACATGGTCAGACAGCTTGTGAATACATCCTGTATAGTAGATATTGGAGGGATGATCTCGAACCCCGCATCCAAGCCCTTCTGTTTTGCAGCAGGAATCCGGGACCTTATTCCCCTTGGCCAATCCATCCAGCTGCCATTTGCTGTACTTCCAGTCCCTAAATTCACAGCGAGTCAATACGTTAGCTGAAGCTCAATTGCCCATTGCATTTAATTATAATTAAATCTCCCATAAACTTACTCAAAGGAATTCGCCCCACAACAATGAAACTCCCTTTGCATCTCATCAATGGCCTGCGTTTTGGGCGCAGCATCCAGAGGCTCCTTCCCATAGTTCTCTATGAACGTGACATTCAGCCTCGTCTGCAACTCCTGATAAGCCTGCTCCCTATATATGTATGCCAAGGTCCCGGCCATCACTTCCAACAGGAAGATAAGCAGCAGGAGAAGAATATACACGAACAAATAGCATCGGTCACTCTTCGCAATCCCACAGAATCCAAAGACAGCAGCAAATAAACCCAAAACGCCCGCAGCCAAGAGAAGATAACTCGTCCACGGGTAGCTGACATCAGATAACAATGAGATGAATCCGTGCTCCGCCAACACGCTCCACACAGCGATTCCCAGTACTGTGATGGCCCCACATAGGAAAAACAAGTTGAAGATGTAGAGATAATTCCTCAACAGACTTTTGGAACACCAGCCCTCCTTCTTCTCATATTTCCTGTTGCTCATCATCCTTCCTCCTCATCCAGAATCGTCAGTTGAACCAAACTTCCAAATATGGACTATGTATCAGATCCTGTCAACTCCACAGATAATCTTTGCGAGGAAGAGCCTCCAATAATTTGTGTAGTCTACTTGGAGTACGGATTAAATAGACGAAGAAATTAGGAATGTAGGGAATTGGTTGTTCCCCTTCTTACTTTTGATTCACCGAGTAAATATTTGGGCTCAAATGTAGACAAACATGGGAAGGGAGAAAGGAGTAAAAGATATTTATCAACTGCAAAGCAAAGGTGTTTCATATAACAAAAAAATCTCTCATTTCACAACTAAGCATCTAGAGGATGAACAAGATATATTATGTTGTTTTTTATATTCAACATGATCATTCCATTCTGTTTTGTAAGTTGGTTCGTCGCCGAGTCAATTTGTTAGATGAATTCTTGAGTGAGAAAGAAGCATACGAAGAAGAGCAAACAGTGAGTTCAATAGATTGCTGATGTATGAGCAGTGAGCTGTTTGGAGTAGTCAGGCAAAAGAGGGCTTCTATCGATATGAGATATTAAGCATGGGGAGGAGGAGGAGGAACAAAGTCGTAGTATTGGATTGAGTGGGCTTTGCTTGATGCGTTGATGATGTGATGTGATGTGGGAGGAATTCCGTCCACAATAGTAATAAAATTTACATTTTCCTCTTGTCTCTCGGCATAATCGAAGGTAATAAAGAAGCCCCTCTTACGTAGTCAAGTAGAGATCATGGTTCAGGACCAGTAGTCAAAAATCAAAATCGGGAATATGATACGTGATACCGATGTAAATATGTTGGAGGTGGAGGAAGCTAAGGAAGTTAGAATACTATAAGGGTAGTTAGAGGGGTAATGTGAGATTCGCAATCAGAAAAGAAACTTCCATGAAGAAAAATCCTGTAGATGCGTCATTAGCCATTATGGATATTAACTGCACAAATAAATATAAACAATGTCGTAACCACCACAGACAAGTTCATATTTAAGTATTCAATAATTACTTTTAATAGAATTGCCAGGCAATATTTATGTACTTACTATGGAATTTAACTATTAAATTTAACTATTTTTATCTTTAAGGTAAAATTTAAATTCTAAAACAAAATAATACTTTCAGATAAAAAAAAACTACTGTACTAACATGGATGTAAAATCGTAATATTAAATAAATCTGAAGCACTGAACTGTTGAGTATTTACATGTGGTTGGTTGATTACGAATACAGTAATCTTCTCAGTCACCACACCACCAAAATCTAACCCAAGAAAGCCAACGCTGCAGCAAAAGTCCTTCCCGTACAGTTCTAAGTACTGTAGTAAGTATAAACAAACTTTAATTAAAGGTTAAACATAATATTACAAATTCTTAAGTTTTTCCTATTGATAACACCTGTAAACTAGTCTAAAATTTCTACTCTTAAATTGGGGTAGATAACAAGGTGTAAGAGGTAAATTTTGTTGCATTCGACGGAAAATGGCGAACTTACTCACTTAAGCATATTATATACATTTACCTGCCAATTTAGTTTTGAACTGAATCGGCATGAGTCCGCAGGTGACTTCTCAGATATGCTAGTTGCCCATACGATTTCAAACACAACTGGCATTTGTGAGGTCGCTCGCCAGTGTGAGTTTGGATGTGACTATTCAGTGACCCCAGTTGTCCAAACGATTTTGAGCATAACTGGCATCGATAAGGTCGCTCACCAGTATGAGTCCGGATATGTACATTAAGATTTCCTCTATGAACAAAACTTTTCAAACATGTCTGACATTTATGCGGCTTAGTCACGATCTGAGTTGGAATTCGTCGATCTGATTTTTTTTTGCGTGAAAATTGTCGGGAACAAATTTTCCCATTTTCACGGTTATCCCTTCCTGATTCCGATTCTTCACTTCTTGTTAATTGTTTCCCAGCATCCCCATCCTGGAGGTGATTTGCATGATCCTCCACCGCTCCAAGTGATCGACTCGGCAAATTGATGGGCTGAGAGGGAGGGAGCGTAGCACTGCAAGTTGGAAGATTTTTCTCCTTAGTTATAGAAAGCTCATTGGATTTCGATAAGTTTACTTTCTTTTGGTGACTTCCAACCCTATTAAGTAACTAAGCAATGCAAAAGAAACAAAATATGAAAATAGGTGTGAGGTTTGCAAAGGTTCTGTTATAGTTTTCTTATCGAATATAATTATTTAACTTTTAACTAACATGTTTCATGAGTCCATCAATCGTGGAGAAATTAATAGAGCAGAAGGGGCAGTACAAACTCTGAATTTTCCTTGCCGAAACCACTTGCTCAAAGTCTTCGTCACTGTCACTATTTTTTCGTTCACGTTTTCCAAACCCCTGGATCACCTTGTCATTATTAGTGCAGTCTTGTGAAGCCATTTAAAAAAAAATCCGAGGTTAAATTAAGCAAAAATAGTTTAACCCACAAGTTGATTTTTTGTAATTAAGATATGGTTGGCAATTAAACTAAAATAAATATTGATAGACCGTGCTTTCCCTTCTTTCTTTACAAACTGAGTGGAGATATTTTGTCATAAAGTGTCGTATCGTATTTAGTGTAGTGTCATATCTACTCAGTAAAATGTTCCTTCAATTCTAATAGCAGAGTACTTCGTGGCTTTATAGCCATAATCCACCATAATTTAGGAAATACGCAATGGATAAATAGGTAAAATACCCCGTATTTCATTTCAATTCTTTTCTTGAGACAACATGGATTAAAAAATTATATTCATGAAATATGAAGAATACTGTTGTCTACCTGGGAATAGCTCCAGCTCAATTCTTTGAACCAAACTACATACACTTATATCTATCTACGCCTTTCATCATCCCAATCCCTAATCAAGTGCATGCTGTTTTCATGTAAAAATCATAGAACTGAGGGTGAAGCGTAAGAAGCCACCTTTGTCTCCCTTTTTCGTTTAAATATGGGATATAGGTATCCGCACATGAACTTTGTTAGATACATCAAATGAAAATCAGTAATCAATGTGGTAACAATCATATTATGTGCATGATTGAAATGATGCTGCCGCAGCAACTCACATCCTCTATATCCAAGATTATCAAATGCAATTTAAACTACTTTCTGTGCTGTTCCTTTCAGCTGTTGAATGGCATTGGCAAAATATGAAATGGGAATGATTGCATTGGATAATATAATTTATATGCTTATGTAGTTTGCACAGTTAATCTCCCTTTTATACAATAACATGCTTAAGCCCCACATGTCTGGCAGCAAACATGCTTTGCACTTTGCACCAGTTCTCATTTTAAGCTCTTCAAATTCTGCAATTACAGAATAGCTACTTCGAATGGAGGGAGAGGATTTTTTTTCTCTTGAAGAAAAAATTGGATCACTTAGTAGCTTGCAGTTTCCAAACTAGGATTGTTTCCCCCCAGTTCAGTTAAATATTTACAGAAATGATCCTTAAGACCCATTTGAAAATCTTAAATCCACATGAGTTATTCCTGAAGGATCAACTCGGACTAGTAAAAACAATTGTGAAGGCCGCCCTAATAAACTTCCCATTTCAGGTATGTATTCCAATAATTGATAATGGTTAGGTTATCCCAAGTCAATCAGAGCATTAAATAGCCACAATATATTTACATATTTGCACGCGTTCTAGAATGTGACAACCTTCGGGAAATTTCTTCCGCGTGAAAGAAAAACCCCCGGGTTCAGGAATATCATCATGGGATCCGTCAAAGGAGAAGGGGGACTATGTGGCCATTTGAATAACTTCATGAAAATGCAACTGGAGTCTCTTGGATATCCAGTTGAATTGGTATCAGGAGAATTTAGAAGAACGGGTGTACCCATGAGTCATTTTCTGGTTAAAATGAAAATCCCGGGATATGCTGTTAAGGAGGAATTTAGAGGTCAAAGCAGCATCGGTCATAAGATGGAAGACAGAACTTATCTTGTTGATGTCGGATGTGGGATTCCACTTCATGAGCCGATTTGGCTGGAGAAATTACCATATCAGGGGAGAGCCGGCGGACTTAACTTTCGTTATGAATGGGTGGATAAGAACACGATAAGGAGAGTTAATGAAAATGGGGACGCGCTAATGGGTGAAGTATGAAAAATTTATTTGAAAAAAATGCTTGACTTATTTTTTTGAGAAATGCTTACGCTCATTCCATTTCTCATTATAATTGTGCCCCTTTTAGAAACCATCAACCTACATCAGTCCACAGGACTATGTGATTGACGTTCGACCCAGAAAATTTCCAGAGTTTAGTGAAGCCGTAAATTCAATTTATAGCAATCCCCATTCCGTTTTCCTCCATCAAGGACTGTACTGCTTCCGCTACTTGGACATTACCGATGATGACTTCCAGATTGTGTGCATTCGGGGAAAAGAGCTGTTGTTCATTACAAAGGAGACCCGTCACGCCCAGTCATTTTCCTCATATAAGGATATTAAACCTAGTCTTTTGAAGTATTTCCCGATGCTTCAGCCACAGGATGTGGAGCTAACAGTGAAGCACTTTAGTATGCCATTTGAAGAGGCTCTGAAAATGTCTTCAAAAAATTAATGGACAGTATTTAGAGATTGAATGGAAACATGCATTAAATAGAGTAGTGAAGATGGGAGATACTTGTTATTTTTTATTTCACCACTGAAGAGCTTACAAACATTTGTTGCGATAAAAATGAACGAATAAAAGTATTTTACTGAATGGATTAATTGATCAAGAAGCTAGCGATTGACAATGTTTATTATTGTTGACTTCTTGGAGCATTTTCAAATTACACGAAAGCTCAATTACAAGCAAATTAATTAAGTGCACAACTCAGAAAAATTTGAGCTCCAGTTCATTCGCTTCAACAAAGTGGCTTATCGAAATTAAACATAATTAAGTGAAAATAGGAACTGATTATCATTCACCACTGTGAAGAAGACTGCGATTGTTACCAAATCATTTTTTAAAAACTTTCAGTATGCCATGTTGTTGTAAAATTTGTTCTAACTTTATTGATTAGAGAATATCTCTGACCCAACTTATTTCATACGCTAATGTATTTACTATAATATTATAGTATAATGTTGGGTATTGAAGGTTAAAATGCAAGTTATATGAGACGTTTCGCTTATTTTAGCTATTTAATAGCATTCATGGGATTACATAAAAGTAATGTACGCATAAATTAATGACGCCTTCACTGCATATAAATATTTTTGTGGCTTGCAGAAATTAATCTCTGCTGCAGCACACTCCACTAGAAGACACACCTTAATTTTTGTTTCTGGCAATAAGCATGCTGATCTGTTCCATATAAATGAATCTCTAAAGTTGTGCAATGTATAAAAATTGATAGAGTAACATTTAGTGAAACAAATTAAAACAATTTTTTAGACTTGCATAGAAGCTTTCCCATCATGATTCTCAAAACCCATCTAAAAATTCCAAATGCGCACGAATTACTCTTAAAAGATCAACTCGGACTAGTAAAAACTATTGTAAAAGCTTCCTTACTAAAGTTTCCATTCCAGGTAATTGTGATTTCCTTCACTAATTAGCACGATAAGTGACCCTCTTAGCATGTAAAATAATCTCATAAAGCGTGCATTATTTACTTGATGCATTCAAGAATGTGACAACATTCGGGAAATTCCTTCCGCGTGACAGGAAAGGACCTGGCCTTCGGGATATACTCATGGCATCAGTAAAAGGAGAAGGCGGACTCTGTGGTCAATTAAACAACTACATGAAACTACAACTAGAGTCCCTTGGATATCCAGTTGAATTAGTGGCAGGAGTATTTAGAAGAAGTGGTATTCCAAATAGTCATTTTCTAGTCAAATTGAAAATTCCAAGTTTTGCTGTCAAAGAGAAGGCAGGAGCTCAGAACAATATCCGTCATAAGAAGGAAGACAGAACTTATCTTGTTGATGTTGGATGTCGGATTCCACTTCATGAGCCGATCTGCCTGGAGAAATTACCTTATCGGGGAAGAGCCGGTGGACTAAACTTTCGTTTTGAATGGGTGGATAAGAGCACGATAAGGAGAGTGAATGAAAATGGGGACGCGCTAATGGGCAAAGTATGAAAAAATATATTACATTATGGAACTAACTTTCTCTTTCCCCATCAAGTATTTGAGAAATCCTTAAAACCTAACATCCAACTCTCTCGTTAATGGTGTCCTTTTTAGAAGCCATCAACTTACATTAGCCCACAGGACTATGTGATTGACCTTCAACCCCGAAAATTTACAGAGTTTGCAGGACGCATACATTTGATTTATGGTAATCCCCATTCCATATTTCTCCACCGAGGACTCTACTGCTTCCGCTATTTGGATATTACCGATAATGACTTCCAAATTGTTTGTATTCGGGGAAAGGAGCTGATGTTCATTTCAAAGGAGACCCGTCACGCCCAGTCATTTTCCACATATGAAGATATCAAACCTAGTCTTTTGAAGTATTTCCCGATGATTCCTCCTCCAGATGTAGACCTAACAGTTAAGCACTTTAGTATACCATTTGAAGAGGCTCTTAGAATGTCTTCGACAAATTAATGCATGCTACTTAAATTTTAGGATTGAATCATGAATGAGAAAAGATTTTGTTAATGGAATATAATTAGCGTTGAATAAATAAATTGACTCACTTAACCCACTCAAAACCCTATTGAAAGATAGCGATCATCGTGGTGTTCCTTAAGTGCATGAATTAAGAAAAACCACATGGAATTTTTTGGTGCTCCTTTAAAATTATTTGAGAACCCGACAATTTGCAAATTGAGTCGATGGCAGACTAAGTATTAGACATTCAGACTAGAACCATACATCATATAAAAGTTTCAAATCCAGAAAAACTGAATAAAATGAGGAAGGAAACTGTTATAAAATGGCTTGCAAATTTCTGTCTCCTTGTCCCAGGAAACATAAAATCCAGAAAAGGCTGGTACATCAGCTTCTACACCATTACCAGTCTGATAGGGCTCGGAGTAACCATTTTCCACTGCACAGTTGAGGTCATCGGTTACCATGCGTATGTAGAGGATCGAAAAACAAATGAATTATTACTTAATTTCACTCGTCCTCCTATTCGCCAAGTTGCATTTTGCTTGACAACATCAACCGTACCGGGTGGAGACACTACAATTGGGAGGACAGCTCTCAATGAAACACTACCGCTGTCAATCCAAGGCAGCAAAAGTGGAGCTCCAAAACGGCCACCGCCCCCAAATGAGTCAAATTATTTGGAGGATATCGTCGCCACTTCAGATAGACTTTTGGCTTACGGGGTTAACATTTGCGTCCGTATATTTGTATGGCTCAGCTTTCCCCTCATGATTGACATCTTTGTCAAGCTATTTGACTCCAAATATCAACATGAAAATCTGTCTGGGCGACAGACTATCTTCATGGTTCAACTCTGGAGCGAGAGCTTCCAAATGTGGTCACTCGGGGAGAAGATTTTCCTTCTCACCATAGCACTCTCCCAGTTCCAGAAAGAATTGAACATGTTCTTCCAGTTCCAGTGGTCTTTGGAGGAAGTTGGGATGGATTTGATTGATATACCATGTCTCCTCATTCAAATAACAGTGGCCCAGATCAAGATTCTGACTTCGAGGGAATTGGTAATGGAAGTGGCTACACTGTTCCTCGTCGTGATAATGAAAACATTTGTCAACATGTTGAGGGCAGTTGCTGACAAGGATGATGTGAAATATGACCACATCACTGGTGACGGTTCCGCTTCCGTTGGGGTCGGCAAGCCTTGGAAATCTGGGAAATTGGACAAGTCTGATAACCTATTTCTGAGGACACGTGAAATGTTGCTGACGTCGGAGTTGAAAATGGGGAATAGGGCTCAGTTACCCTTCCAAAACAATAAGATTGCCTCCATTCATGAACACATTTCAGAGATAGTTGGTCCAGATTACGATGATGAGCATCATGAGTCCAGCTTAATCTTTAAAATCTCGCAGCGGAAGGAACTTGGCAAGTTTCCTGAACAGGGTAAAGAAAGTGACACTGGGAAAGACATCTATTCCAAGATTAACTTCATCATCAGCACCTATTTTGAGCTGATGGCAACTTGGGAGCAGTGCTCCAAAATTACGGGATTTATTGCTTTGCTTCTATTTGCGGAGCTAACATCCACCTTCTGCTTCAATACGTATATGACTTTGGATAGTGCCATGACATTTGGCTTGTTTTCCGGAATGGGAATCGGAGGGATTTTACGGGGCATCGTGATAATTGCCAAGTTTGTTTGCGTTTGTAACACCGCACAAACTCTTAAAGATATGGTTAGGACAGAACAATTTATTTTTCATAGATAATTTCATCTTTAGTAAATTATATTTTTTGTACATGTTGTAGACGCCCATTTTACTGGATCGGATTTTAAAATTGAAGCTGAACCTCCTCAGCCTGCCCACAGAATCTTTCGTGAGCAGAAATTTTTCAGACATAGATACTGAAAATTATGCGAACAAAGAAGCTCAGATCGGACCTTGCGAGCGTTGCCGAGGATTGGGAAGCTTTCTTAGTGAGATGGTCTCTTATATAAAAGGGCATCCATTTGAGTTATCTGCATTGGGCTATTTTACCGTTTCTAGGTCAACGTTAACCACTGTAAGGATGCTGATCAACAATTCCTTCCATTATTTTTATTCCATTTTTAAGGTTTTTTCCCTGTTTGTCTAGATTACCGGAGTTATAGTGACGTATCTGGTGGTTCTTGTCCAGTTCCAGTCTTATGCTTCTGCAAAAACATAAAAAATATGATCAAGATAGCAAGTCCAGCCGATAGTAAAACGGATTGTGGATAATATGAAAGGCGCTAGATACTAAATATGATAACACTGACTGAAAGGTTATTGGGTACGCAGCTGATGATTCAAACAAACCAATTGTAACGTAAAGTACCTGCTTGTAGTAAAATTCTCCAATAAAATGCGTGTTGCACAGAGTGGAAAATTCTATAAAAGTAAAACAATCAGGAGACAAGCTTCATAAAACTTTTATTGCATAAACATACAAACAACTGATTTTGTTAGGTACTTCTAATTGTTAGATTAGCTGAGTTAGGCTTTGTTAGATATTTGTAACTGTAACAAATTTTACAAATGCTAATCAGTTGATAAGCTTTTATGAACCGTCAAACTGTACAGTTGAAAAGTCAAATTGTGCGAATAGGCATAACCTGACGCGAATCATAGGTTCCTGATTTACAGCAGATACTTATACTTGTGTTCCATTGGAATCAGTGATGCTATTGGACTATTGGAACAAAATGGTAAAATGATGCTTCCAAGGTTAGTTTTGCAGACTATAGAAAAAACAAACTTGAACTTGTAAGCTCAGTCTGAACTGAACATTAGTAAACTTTTATTAAATTAGCCTTCGCCAATTTCCTACTGTCAGTTTTTACATGCATTTATAAAATTATCGCATAAATCATGCAGGCATCTATAAAAGGTTTAAGAAAATGATTAAAGGTAATCCCAACTCTAAATGCAGCAGGAAATGGCAGTAACTAGCATGTGGAATTTAGTAGGTGATTTGTTGATGATTATGATTAGGCTTGACTATGCAGCGTAAAGAAAAAAGATTTGAGCATCTGCTGTCTGCAATGTTAATTATTCATAAAAACTACTTGTATGCCTAAAGGAACGCCTGCATTTTTGACAATTTAATCTCTTGTTTCTCACCCTGACTGACTATTCTATAAAAGGGTGTGTAAGAAAGCATTTGTTGCCATTGGTGTTTGCCCAGTAACACGAAAATGAGCAGGGAATAAGTAATCAGTAATCATACTGCAATTCTGGAACTTTCATCCCAATTTCTAGTTTTCTTTGAACGTTGCGTTTACTATTTCACGCAGTTACACTACCAGTTTGGCAGTCAGTTCCTCAGAAATTTTTGTAGTCTTTTTGGGACACAATTTAAGAAACATAAAGTGAGCAGACCCTTGCGTTGAAAGATTTGCAGGATGTTTCTCAAAGCCAATTTGAAAATTTTAAATGCGCATCAGCTCTTCCTGAGTGATCAACTGGGCTTGGTAAAATCGATTGTGAAGACATCCTTACTAAACGTTCCATTTCAGGTATGACAATTATATATCCAATTAGCAACTAAAAAGTAAAAATGACTATCTCAGCGATTGGTCCGAGCGTCAATCCTAAGGTGAGTTTTCACTACACTTTAATTGTTGCTTTTTAGAATGTGACGTCGGTCGGGAAATTCCTTCCTCGTGAGAGAGCCGCTCCCAATTTTCAAAGTATTCTCATGAGATCGGAAAAGGAAAAAGGAGAAGGAGGACTCTGTTGCCATTTGAACAACTACATAAAATTACAACTGGAGTCTCTTGGATATCCAACTGAATTAGTATCAGGCGAATTTAGAAGAACGGGTGTTCCCAGGAGCCATTTTCTGGTCAAGATTAAAATTCCAGGATCTGCTGCTAAGAATGACGTAAGAGGCCACGAAAAGATTGGCCATAAGAAGGAAAACAGAACTTATTTGATTGATGTCGGAAGTGGTGTTCCCCTCCATGAGCCGATCTGTCTGGAGAAATTACCATATCGGGGAAGAGCCGGCGGACTAAACTTTCGTTATGAAAGGGTGGATGACAATACGATAAGGAGAGTGAATGAAAACGGGGACGCTATCATGGGAAAAGTAAGAATAAATAAAAACCCAGTATACCCTGAAGACATTTAGTTTTGTTACTACTATGTGTATTGAATAATTTTTTTAGAAAAAAAATTAAATTTCATAATTCATGATTTTTGTCAATTTAGAAGCCATCGTCATTCCTAAGCCCACAGGACTACACGGTCGACCTTCAACCTAGGAAATTGCGAGAGTTTGAAGAAGCCTTCCGTTCACTCTTTATGAATCCCCGTTCCGTGTTTCTCCACCGAGGACTGTACTGCTCTCGCTATTTGGATATAACCGATGATGACTTCCAGATTGTTTGTATTCGGGGAACGGAGCTGATATTCATAACAAAAGAGACTCGGCATACTCAGTCGTTTTCCTCCTATGAGGCTATCAAACCTAATCTTTTGAAATATTTCCCGATGATTCCTCCTCCGGATGTAGACCTAACAGTTAAGCACTTTAGTATGCCATTTGAGGAGGCTCTGAAAATGTCTTCAATCATGACTCCGGAGTCATACCCCGGTAGAAATGTAAATGATAGTTGTCGGACACAAGCACTTTAAGTTTATCACGTGAATGTGACAATTTAAAGATGTTCATTACAACCAACGGGAGAGACTTAATGATTTGTAGTTAGAAACTGTAAAGGAGAGGTAAGCGCGTGACTTTGGAAATAGGTATTGTACTTTTTTGGATAAACAATGTTAAATGTTCTACAACGTCTATGTTTGATATACATATATGTAGCCGTTCTTTTTAGTATTCTGGGTGAGATTAGTCGTAAGTTGCATTTTTTAAATCCATTCAATTCAGAATTAAACAAATGTGAAGTTTCTGGCTTACAAATGTACAAATAATCGACTATTTGCATATTGAAATAACTCGGATGGGTACGGGAAGGACCGTCGCATGTATGACTGCACGCATAAAAATACATCTCCTTGCAAATTTTGGGTCAAATCGTACGTAAAAAGTTCTGCTGCTGTTGTATGAAATATGTACTGTTCATAATATGATATTTTACTTATCCCTCTGAGCTTCAAGCATCAATCATGCACACTATCTTCATGCTTTAGCTTTTTATTATTCAATTCCAAATTATGGAGACATAGGCACGTACACTCCTTTACAAATAGACCTGCAAAGATGAAAAAAAATCAAGGAAGGAGCTCCAAAAGGTACTAGAAAAGTAACTCAATGAAGTCATCATCACAGCAGCAAGCACTTGCATGGAAAAAAACATTTTGTGATGTCGGGAAAATTTTTCTGTAATTCTGAGACAGGCTGAACTGGCAGTCAGCTTCATTCTCCTGCGCTTTTAAGATGTGTGCTGAAAGGAAAGCAGGTTGTTTTTATTCATGTGATCAGTTAGATACAAGTGTGGGGCGAGAAACCAATATCAGTAATTCTGTCTTAAGGGATCATGTCATGTAATGTGATATATTACTGATGATTTTTTTAGTATTTGGAAGTACAGCAAAGGTATTTCTGCACGGGCCCCAGCAACTCCCGCATCTTCTCGAAGGATGATTCCCCCAACAACTTTGGTGAGAAGTGACCGATCAGGATCACGCTCTGCAATGGCTGCTCTTAGAAAAGTAAACTTGGAACTGAATCGCAGGTTTCACCTCTATCTTCAAGACACCGATCCGGTAGAAGTATACTGTCGCGTCAGGCCGTTGCAAAACGATGAAAGTTGCGTTAGGATTCTGGATGACGCGTCCTTGGCTATAATCCCACCAGAAAGCTCGGTTACATGGAAGTTGGGCACTGCAAAGGAGCAGCACTATGCATTCCAACGTGTTTTTGGCTGCGACGCCTCACAAAAACTCATTTTTGATGATATTGCTCTACCGTTGGTTAAGGTAGATAAGTTTACAATTTGACCGTACTTCATTATCACTTCACTCTTACATCGTCATCTTTTTATATAAAACCATCTAATATTATTTGCTAGTTAATAAGTTATATATTTTGTTTAATCTTTAGGACTTTCTTCAAGGAAAAAATGCACTTTTGTTTGCGTATGGCGTAACGGGATCAGGGTACGTATAAGACTTCAAGAGTTACAGTTTGACATTTTTAACGGTATTTAGTGACACAATAAACTTTGTACTCAAAAATGAAATATCTTTGCATAGGAAAACTTTTACTATGTCGGGAAATGCATTAGAGAGTGGTGTTATGCCTCGATGTTTGGACGTTGTTTTCAATTCGATTTCAAAACGCCGTGCTACCAAGTACGTTTTCAAGCCAGATCGCATGAATGGATTCATAACACAATGCAAAGCCGATGCACTGCTTGATCGTCAGAAGGAGATGCATGGAGGACAACGGGAAACTGCTAAAACGCCAAGGCGAAAGTGTGTTTGCGAATTCTGCAAGTTTGGATTTTATTACATTTAGTTACATGAGTTTAGAATATAAGTTTGTACGTAGTAGTGGCATAGGATTAAGATTTTAATCATTGCAGTGGGCGTGCTCAACCACCAGAGTATGGTTTGGACCAATATCTCAACCGAGTCAAAGATGAGACAACTTTGCCCATTGGCAATGAAGATGCTTTGTATTCCGTGTTTGTCACGTACGTGGAAATCTACAACAACTCAGTTTATGATTTACTGGATGAGTCTCCAATCGATATGATGAATGCTAGGGGAGCAATCCAGCACAAGCTTCTTCGGGAAGATGTCAGCCATAACGTTTACGTTAATGGAGTTGCTGAGGTTGAGGTGGAGTCTCCGGAAGAAGCATTTGAAGTTTACTTAAGAGGTCAGCGACGTCGCCGAATGGCTCACACTGCACTAAATACAGAGTCCAGTCGTAGCCACTCGATTTTTAACATTCGACTTGTTCAGGTGTGACAGCTTCAATAAACATTAGTAAATTTTGTTTTGGGGATTTATGTGAAATTTTAAATCCCATCATACAGCTATCGTAGTTGCAAAAAGTTGCAGTTGGTGCCTTCGTTGATTATTATTTTTCATTTTGTTAATGTTTGCAGGCGCCAACGGACTCGGAAGGGGAAGAAGTCGTTAACAGCAACAGGTTTATCAGTGTCAGTCAGTTGTCGTTGGTTGACTTGGCTGGTAGTGAGCGCTATAGGAGAACTCAATCTACAGGAGATCGCCTCAAGGAAGCTGGTACATAACTTTAACAGTTTTACAGTAACGCTGGACCAAGTTAAATCATTTTTATGTTATGTCTCATGTTGACTTTTTCTTTCCATAGGGAATATCAACAACTCTTTGATGACCTTACGGAAATGCATGCACATTCTGCGAGAAAATCAGAAATTCTCTGCTAATAGAGTAGTTCCTTACCGCGATTCTAAGCTGACCCATTTCCTGAAGAACTATTTTGATGGCGAAGGCCGTGTGCGAATGATACTATGCATCAATCCAAAAAATGATGATTATGATGAAAATTTAGTAAGGTTTTGTTATCAAACATATACACAATTTCTGAAGGAAGGAAACTAACAGGGACATTTTTATTATTAGCACGTAACCACCTTTGCTGAGTTAACACAAGAAGTCCAAATCGTGCGACTACAAAAAAAGAATCTGGACAGAATCACACTCGGAATGGCAAAATCAAAACGAAAATTGATGCAATTGCCTGCTAGTGATGCTCAAATGGCGTTTGGACTGGACGTTCCTATTCCGATATGCAAAATTACGAGACCAAATAAGCCAGATGTCCTAACGACTTTGAGGAAGGCTCTTGAGTTAAGAGCTAAAGCAAAAGCAGGACTTGCAAACTACACCTCTAAACAATGTTCGTGTTTCCCACGGCACTCACTACGATACTAAATATATGAAACTTTAAACTTAAAATTATTTTGTAGGGTCTTAAGAAAATTATGTAATATGTATTTTCAGCGCAAAGTTTTCGTCTTCGGATGCATAACATGGAACGCGAATTGGAGACCTTGAGATCAGAGATTGCAAATTATAAGTCACATGCTGATCGGCTCAATGGTGAAAAGGGAAAGTTAAACTATCTTTTTCAAAAAGCTTTAATTGAAAAGAACAAAATTCAGGAGGAGCAGGAGAAGAAAATCCGCACACTGACGGAGGAAGTATGTATATTTTTTCATCGCTTCTATATTACTATATGATTTTCGAGCATGAATGCACGGTACTGAAGAGATCCAACTAGATCGAAACGCGTCTACCGTTTGTCATGCTCACCTCACGTGTACTCCCTAATATTCCTTTCTTAAAATTACTATATTACATTATTTACTGTTTAAACCAATCAATTCATTAATTGAATCGAAAAAATCTTTTATTAAAGCTTTTGAAATGCAGAATGCGCATGCACCAACGAGAGATCAAACATCACAAGGAGAAGGAAACCCTTAAATCAAATCTGAACTTGCAGAGAAAATTTGAGCTTAAACTGCAACAGGGAAAGACTAAGCTAATGGTGGAATTATGCAAATTTTAAAATCGACTTAAAGTTTTTCCTAATCGTACATGAAATTCAACTTCCGATTACAATGTCCTGATTTTATATCTGAATTTTAGGCCGAGTCCAAAACAAAGGACAAAGGTATCAAGTCTGTTTTGGAATTGGTTACTGATAAACAACGCACTGGGACTACGAATACCCGCAGAGTTGCATTTCTTGAGCTCTCAACCACGAGCTCAGAGTCTGACCTTCCATCAGCATTAATGTCAGAGGCACGATCTAAGTTTATGTCCACTCCTGCTCTCTATCCTGAGCCATCCCAGGTTAACTTACCTACTCAACTCAAGATCATTGAACTAATCTAATTAATTTCTCCCATATTTTAAGTATTTTATGCATTTTGATTATATTGTGCGGTTTCAATACAACATTATTGTCTTTTAAAATTCGTAGAATGAATTAGCAACCACCCGTGTTTGCGTACAACATACAGCGGTTTGCAAACCGCAAACAGAGCTTAAGTCAGGGATGAAGAACAAGAAATCTGTAAGCAAACTAAACTCAGTCGATGACATGAAAGGTGCATCAAAGTATTGCCTTCTTACTCAGGCACCAGATTTTGATGGAGACATGCGCTCTAAGCTCTATGAGGTTAGTAGTCTAAAATACTAGTCTAAAATCCGGCGACTGGATTAATTCTTTATGACACGGACCACTTAACAAAGCAACAAACATACGTTTTGTATATAATAGGGCGAGATAACTGCAACGATCACTGATAGCGCCAATGTAATGGATGTTGAAGTTTTGCGGAACCCCTCCCCGGGTGATTCTCCATGTCGTAAACGGCGGTCAGAGTCTCCAGGGCCAGTGCCACGTCGTCGTAGTTATGAATGAATGGGAGACGAGTAGATGAACAAAGTGATACAACATATGAAGGCGGAGGAAAGCTTCCACTGGGGAATAACCAATGTGGGAGTAAGTTGCAGTTGCAAGCGAGATGAATAATATATAATACTATATCCTTACTATTTTGTATTTTACGGTAAAAATTGACAATTGTAATATAAATTCTTGTATAGGTTTTAACCCCATTATATTTATAAAAATTGCCATTTTAAAAAACTTGCTGCTTACACTACAGTATAATAAGTGGAATAGGGATAATTAATTCAAAAACAGGCCTAATGATAATGACGATTGATATATAGCTTTAGTGTTTATGCTCAAGTGCAGTCTTATGTTTTATGTATATTAAAATGATGAGTGATGACAATAATCCTTCGTCAGGCATTTTGGAGTCATGCAAATCATTCAGTTCATTTTTTACATGAAATGCATACAATAGCACAGTGCTTCGTAGTGTGGAGGATACATACCATCGTAATTTTTCAACTTCTCACATAGAATTTTTTGTGGTTAATTCTCATGAAAGCATATATGCGTTGAACAAATTTTTGTTCTCAGAAAGTTATGACGTCAAATATGCAAAAGTACAGTAAAATCGTTGTAAAAAATAAATCCGCAACGATTTCCTAATTACAGCAGATATGTATGTTTATGTACATGTACAAATAAACTGCTAGTAAACTGCCTACTTACAACCGCAGGACCAAAGAAGCTTGATGAAAGACAGGAATTTTTATTCGTGGTTGAAAGTTGGCTTAACATTTTCACCAGCATGCCTGTCCTCAGTGTCCTCTTATATCATTTTGATGTTTTATGAATGCTAAATATTAGTCGGTGCGTTTCTTGGATGAACTCTATAATTCCACAATTAATTCTATTGTTATACTGCAACACGGAAAGCCGGATATCATTAAAATGTGCGTTAATTTGTAAAATCGTATTCATGCATGGTAGTTGGAAATGTGATGTTTAAGTGCCAACATAAATAGTTGTCTACTGAGCAAAACCTCGCAAATGGACGGACTCAATGGAGGAAGCATGGACCAAATGGTAAGATTTCTGTAATTAAAATTTTTCATCAATGATCTTATATCTTATGTATCGATCATTGTAAAAAATAGTTTGGTTTCAACTCAGGCAAAAGTTGCAAATACCGAAAGCAGCGGTAAGGACACCAAAGTACTGTTGCGCAATGCGCTCAGTGTCATTCAAGCAGTTCAGGATGTCGGCCTTATTCCTCCAGAACTGCCAAAAAAGTCAAGGTCAAAATCCTTTAATACCGGTGGAGCAGTGGCATCTCCAATACTCTCTCCAAGGAGGTCGTGGAACTATGCAGAATTTTACAAGACGTTTATCGCCCAGCCACATCCAGAACAAACTAAGCATGAAGAGTTGAAAACAGTTAAATTTATTTGTTCAATGTGTAAAATTAAGCAGGTGTCGCAGGCTTGAAGCTTAAATCGTATTATTAGAGAATCTATTCACTGAAAGTCAGTTTTTCCCTAAACAAACAAATACAATGTAACTTTGCTGACGACATGCATACGACACATTTAAACACTACTTACATTATGTCAAAACCGCAAAAAAATATTCTGCTTTATTTCTTCATATTACGTATATATTCATGTCCAATTTTTTTATACAACTACATCAATTTATACCCCTTGTAATACAAATAATTTTATAATTTGATTAAAATAGCCCAATTTACTACTACATTTTATTGTTGTATTTAACTGTCAGAATACCCTACCATCATCACTATCATCAGTAAGTCAACCGCTATCAATGACACAGTCTATCTGTCGTGACGTTAAAATCCCCTATGCATCGACAAATTCCCTTTCCATCCTTCGGATCCCGAAACATTTGACACTCCGACTTTTTATCATAACAAGACAACCCGTTCCTTTCTGAATCACAAACTGCTCCTACTTTCCCCTGGCATTTTCCCAACTTTTCCACATATATCTGGAAATCCCCTGGACAGGAACATTTCCCATTCCTACACTGCAAACCTGCCAATTTGTCACAATTGTCGGATGTTTGACAAGATTGACCATGGACAGATAGGCACAGTCTTCCGACAGATACGATAAATCCGCTTTTGCAAGCACATTCATAAAGACCAGTTGAATTTTCGCATTGAGCGTTAGGCACGCAAGGATATGATTGAGGGAGGTCTTGTCCACCCACTGCTTCTAAACAAGGGCCATGTATTTTGCTGACACAGCGCTGAATCTTTGAATCGTAAATCTGATGATTTGGGAAATAACATTCACAGCGGTTGCTAATGCAAGTTAGTTCATCACCGCATGGGTCACTGGTGTCACAGTAACGGCCAAAAGTTTTGAGACATAGACCACTTTTTGTTTTTTTAAACTCATCCCCACAGACACATTTGGATGTTCTATCAGAACAATACGAATGTTTGACACAGCCATAATAATCTCCAGTACATGACATTCCCACAAGAAATACGCATTTGCTTCTAGCGGAATCAAAAACAGTTGTAGTTTCGTTGCACGAGCACAAGTTATTTTTACAACGGAGATGCAGATCCGAACGGCATTCCTCGTCAGTGGAGCAATCTTCTCCGCCAAGTCTTTTGACAATGCATAGGCCTTCCTTGTTGCGGAAATAGTCTTTATTACATTCGCAGTTCCCATCGCTGTTACAAACTGCTTGCTGAACACAGTCCAACTTTTCCTCTTGACTGTAGGCACATTTTTCTTCGGAAATCACCAGACATTTTTGCTTCTCCATGTCAAATTTCATTTGAGCTGGTTTGATACATTGACAAGAATTATTGATGCAGGATAGAAGGGATCGCGGGTTGCAAAGGACATCCTCCCCACAAGCTTCCCCGATTGTGGCAGACTAGTTCCATATCAAACGGTCCAAAATTCATGCAGTCATATTTTGGGAGTTTGCTCATAAAAACAAGTTGAAACAATATAACGAAAAGCATATTTAAGCCGCATTGATATCATCAACGTGGTATTTAATTATATTTAATTTTTAACGTAATTAACATG
>JAQGAH010000568.1:0-32376 GCA_034696885.1 Lepidocyrtus paradoxus | reverse complement strand
ATACATGAAACTAAAGGAAGATGTGGAGGTAACAATACAAAGACTATTTGGATTTTTTACCTAGAAGGTCCCACGAGATCAACTTTATCCCTGGCATCTTGAGCTGGCTCAAATAGATCCAGCAAATTCAGGATGGACTGCGATCCCAATGATAGCTCGATAGCTTTTTGCAGTATTTCCTGATGTAGGGAAGCTGGAAGGTTATGATAAAGATAGTTCCTAATGGATTTCTTGTCTCTGGCATTCCGTATTGCTGCCCTCTCATTGGCCACTTGCGTAAGCATTTGAGTGGTGATATCCAAGCATCGATGAGTAAGCCGTAGACTGACATTGGGACTCAGCCGAGTCGACTTCTTTTGGAAAAATGGCATACTATATTTAAGGATTGATATCGAATAAGAGCAAGTTAGCAAATCGTAGGCCCTGAAGTATTAATTTTAGTTTGCGAAAATTGTCCATTCAGCGATTTACTTAAAATCTCCAGTTTTTATATTTATTACTTGCCTTGCGTAATATTTTCTGTGTAGAGCTGGAGATTGTTTTAAAGAAAGAACTATAGTGACTGTATTACACGCATGAAATATGTATGAATCCGTAGCAGCATTATGAAAACTAGATATTACCCACCACGGTCTCTTGAAGGTACGGCAGTGATAGACTGGACACTCCTTTAATTATATTGAAATACATGTGCTGAAATTCACCAAATAACAAGAGTAACTGGCAGTATAAAATTGGATGTTTTCGGACTGGGTCATATGAATATGAATAGCTCATAAATTGGAGTAAAAATGCCACATGAAAAAAAGAGGGTCATCACAGACTGTGGTCGTTATATTGTATTGACATAAGAAAATTCCCTGCAAATGGTCCATGAAAGTGGGTAATGTGTAGGATCGTGACTTTGGCATCCTTTTCTTTACCACTATAGCAGAGAAGGGTCCCAGAGGTAACGCTTCCCTATAAATGTGAACATGTAGGCGATAGTAATGGTGATCCCCAAAAACCAACAGTTTGTCTTGGATCAGATTACACTAATAGCTGAATGTTTTCTTGAGTGAGTCCTATGTCAATTTTGGTGGTTTGGCTTTACCCCTTGTCGATCACCCTGAAATTGTTAGTTATAAGGCAGACACACATAGTAGGACATGAGAGTTCTGTAATATGAATAACTGACGGGACTCGTCAACCAGCCCACCGCTCACGTTTGACGTTTATTAATTTAGCCTATTAAGTACAGTTATCCAGGCATGTCCAAGCACGATCCGTGATTTGAATGAAATCACGCAGAACTTTCAGAGTTGGGTTACAATAAAATCCTGAATACAGGAAGTGGCAGTTCATGTTTATTTGTTAGGTCACATGTCCAAGAAATGTCGAGTATCAGTCCTTCGTTCTGCATATGATGCAACCTTTTCGTACCAGCTCATTGTCTGTGATTAACAAATGAATGTATTTATGCATTTTTTAATGTAAAAAAATGAAACCATGATTGCATATACATAGTATTAAGGGGCAAGGGGAAATAGACAAGCGGACAAATAATAAAAAGGCTCTTTCAGTAGTATGGAACTGTATACTTCTTTACCACTTTTATTCGTGAAAAAACACTTTATTTATTTTATGTAAATTAGGTGCATTCCAAATTAACAAGTAAAGATTGATTGACTCATGCCTGAAACAAATAAATTATTCTTAACTACCTGCTACATGGAAAAAATGCTTTGTATGCTCGCGCTCGTGCAGTAATGTAGTTAATAGTTAGTAGTTTTGTGTTTTTTTTGTAATGAAATAGTGCACAAGTCTGGGCAAAATACATATGCATTTGAAATACGTTTTTGTATTTGAAAATGATAATAACTGATGGGGAAAGATAAGCTCTCTGTCACTTTGAATTTTCTGTTGATTATTTCCTATTACGTACATCATCATCCATAAAAATGCAATCGGTATTAAGTATTTTGGATTCTGCTGAAGTATTTGTGTTTTGAAGAAAGTGCTTTGCCCAGCCTTGTTATTAGTGTTCGTTCAACACAACGTTTTAAAGTTTAAATACGCATATAGCCCTATATTAAGGGATGTATAGATGATGTTCATTTGGTCATCATCATAAGTTTGTAGCTGGCCTAATGAAACAATCAACTCCCTCAGATAAAATGCATCCTTCCTAATAGCCAGCCATAATATTTCAGTCTGTTCAAGACCGTGTTAAATATTTAAAATTAAAGGCATCTACCCATCCTGACAATGGAACAGTCAACAGTCATAATAAATTGCCTCAAAAACAATCCAACGCTAATTGTAATGTTTACCACGATGGCTTCTGCTGTCAGCATAAGAAATGGATAATGTTTCATCTTAGCAACCACCATACCACAATTTGAAAAATGGTTTGTCCTTTGTTCTAGCAGAAAAGCTTCATATTATCAACCTAAGTATGCAATATGCATACACGATTCAGCCAGAAGGAATATAGCCATCTTCTCTGGACAGATACTTAATTAAAACACGTGCATTACCCGTGCTATTGTTCACTTTATTATCTTTTTATTTACATTCAAACCGTCTCTTTCAATAAATGTACTTAAATGACTTTAGATCCATCTACAAGACTAATAGCTATTTCTCAAAGTTAACTTTTTCACAACCTTCCCAACTTGTCTCTACTTTGCAGAGAAAAAATGAGAAGAAAAACTGCCTAATCATATTTTACAGCTTCTTCGCTCTGGTCAAACTACTCTCCATTCTCATCATCATCACAAGCCATAAACTTAAAATAGAGAGATAATCCTCCCGTTGTCCTTTCAAAACTTACCAAAATACCTGAGGTAATTAACAAGTGGAAAGTCTGGTTGGATGTGTCTAAACGTGCTATATTGTGCATGAACAATAAGCCAAATCAAATCGGAGTTTAGTCATTTTTTTGTTTGTTTCACTCTTAACAGCTTACTTTACAAGAGCTCATTGTTTACATGCTTGTAAAAGACCTTTGACTTTTGTAACAATAAATACGTGTACAGTAGTCATTTAAAGTAATCATCATCCATCTTCACTCAACAAGGCAGCTCTTTTTTTAAAGATGAGTGCAACCATAACCATGTTCATACTCTCGTGTGCGTGCTCCTACGTGCAGCGAGACTTAAAACGGAATTATGATAAATCCCCTTCTCTCCTTCTCGTTTGGCTCTGTGAACAAAGTATTTTGTTGGGGGACTGACCAAATGCAATGGTAGAAAAAAAACTAAAAGTGTAATAAGAACAAAATACGCTTATATTTCTCCTCGTCATCTTTCGTCTTCTCAGCTGGACGCTACAGCTTGATAATGTTGTTTCTTCAGCTCGTAATTTAGGTAATTATGATTTTGCATGCAATTTATTTAACGATCCCAGAGCCCAGAGTTCTATATGGCTTTTTAAAATTGTATTTTTCTCTTGCCTCTTTCTCTTGTAGCGTTTTTTATGAGCTCTCATCATCATCATCTTCCCTTTTACCTTTAATTGCACAAGTTATTTAAGTTTCAATGACTTGTTTCCTTTGCCCCCATATATGATCCTTTTGTTCGCTTTTGTAAGAAAAATTTCTGTAGAATCTTTCGCATTTTTTTTATTGGTGAGCATAACCTGACTGATCATAAACTCTTGTTTAGTACGTAACTCGGCTAGGTTAGCATAATACTTTCCGGTGTCCACAGATGAAAGGTATGTTAGGATGGTATTGGTGATGATGATATAACAATTAGGTGGAAGGAAGTTTACCCCTTTCATGTATGCAGTTTACAAAGTACAAAAGTGATGATGTGTGTTGAGTGGTATGGGTTGACGTGCTAAGGTGCCATAACAGTTTACACACGACTCATCATCTTTTACTATTTGAACTTTTGTTACGAAAAGAGGTTTTTAAAGGACAATGGCCAGACTATTTTCTTTTGGTTGTGTTTCGGACAGTTAGCTCTGTTATGAGTTTTGTAGGCAGTCGGATATGATATAAAAAGGAGTTGGGTATGATGCCTTCTTTGAAAGAACATGGTAGATGAGGTAATCTAAGTGATATGCCGACCAAAGCACATAAGTATTAAGATGATAAAATTGCAGAAAAATCTGCGATCCAATCAATTGAATTAATTTATACCCAAGAGATTCTGAGAAACTGCTATCTTCTAATCCCATTGGATTAGTAACTAAAAAGTTTTTAAAATTCCAAAGGTAAATAATAATATCACAAATTCGTCGACATGTAACATGTAAGCAATCTGTATACAATTTTGTTTTAGAATTCCAAGTCATTAGATTGCATCTAATTCTGAGTCAGCTTGTCCTTAATTTGAGAACGGAAACGGCGGAAGTTGTAAACTTGTCTAAGCATACTACGCAAAAAAATGTTAACAAAATAGATACAGCATCCAAATTCCTAAACCAGATAGATAGCAAGTAATAATTTATAGTAATGTATGATTTAGATATGCATGCACCTCTGAGCAGGCATTTTGGGGGGGAGGGGAACTAAACGCAATATAACGAGATGAGATATATAGATACGAATATCGCTTATCCATTCATCTGATCTCATGATACCATGATCATGGCTCAACAGCAACTTATCCTGATCTCTATTGACAAGGGTGACATTGGACGATAGGGATTTGGAGCGGTCCCTTTCTCAATCCATATCGTATCAAGTGAAGCATGGAACCCCACATCAAGAAGTTTTACGACTCCCATATTGTATGTTTATCGCCAAGCAGTGCCTGCCATTCCTTATATGTATGTCATAAACACTACGGGGCTATCAAAAGTAGCCAAGTTACACTAACAGTAGCAATCACCATAAATAACTGCTCTCTAACAGAAGTGGCCTCTTAAGGGAATGTCCCTAGTTCCTACATATTACATACAGCCAACAAATCCTTATAAACTACATAAATTTTATACTTGATATATGTACATGAGCGCATCTTTACAAATACAGTGATTTGTAATGCTTTCGGAAGAGGTACATGGGATTAAAAGGGTCGAAGTTGACTTCGATAACCATATTTCTGTTGACTTTACTTTGTACATGGGAGAATACATATATGCCAATGTAATACCTTTGCATGGGTTTCGCAGCGGTTTTGCGTCAAGATACGAACAAGCCGTGCATAAAAGTGTCAAGAGATTCGATTTGAGTTAAAGTTTTGCTTTTTTGGCTTTTAATAAAATTGGGAAACAGAATATGTGGTCGGGTCGGAAAAGGGGAAAAAGGAGCTCCTCGACGTGTGAGCCTTTTTGCCCTGTTAACTATCCGGCATGCATGAAATTTATGTAAGGCAATAAATGCATTTGCTTTAGGTGGCACTTTTCTTTTGTACTTGGGACGGTATAAATTACACAAAGAATTAGTAGGTGGCTATGGCTGTGTGGCTTGATGCTTTCAATAAATCAACCTTTCATACATTTTTAATGTAGTAAGCAATTTTCATACTCTTTTGAACTCGTTAATATTATTTTTGACACTACCCCTTCTACTTCTCAAGCATTTTAAGTCATGCGGAAGGATTTGGTAAACCACGAAGGAAACCGCAAAGGCAGTCCTTCTGTCGGTAAGTATTACAATGCTTGAGCTGGCCCGTTTACAAGAGTAATCAGGTATTTTTCCCTCCCGTCATTTATAAGTATGTACATATTTATCTATTTGTTAATTTGAAACCCAAATAAATAGTTTAAGCTATAAATGATACTCTGAAGATACCGCTTTCAGAATGGAAAGAGTCATATTGCATTAATTGAAATGAAAACTTTCAGCAGATTGACAGAAGAAGGCTAATACAATTTTGGGAGACCCCAATGAGTGCCGACTTTGTAGTTAACTTGACAATTAAATAAGATACATACATATCTGTATGCCTCGTTGAACCCGGAATGTTATGTAGATTGATAAATGGGAAGTATTGAGCTCACCGTTAAATTCCTGAGATTCCTCATCATCATCATCTGAACAAAGCGAATCAATATGGGTTTATGTTTCGATGTGTTGCTCCGAAAAGCGGTGTGATATCGATACTGTTTATCTTAACAATCATAATCAGCGGGATATGATTATTTTTATAAAAAAATATGTATTTTGAATCGCGTGCAGACTTGGTTGTGTTGAAATGAGGAAAACTAATAGTCCCGTTAGATTCCTGTAGATCAACAGTCAACACGCAGGCCAACTGCCAGAGATCTGATTTGATATGATTGACAGTGGTTAAATGGGACTGAAGGAGGTTAATTTTTTTATTTAAATATAATGTGTTGCGTTGTAATAGTATATAGGCATGCAGTACTAAGATTAACTTAACAGAAGACGAAATTAACCAACTTTAGGTTGGCTCAATTAATTTTTTGAAAAAACTAAGTACTGGACTAACTGGACAGCTTTTAAGTAAATATGCTTTCTCTGTTCTGTCAACCAATTTTGCCATCTGAAACCCAACATGACATTTCAAATACATGTGTACCGACCTATAAGACCGAACTACATTACTTGAGATTCCTCGGTTGACATGCCCTAGCTTGAAAAGGCAAAAAGGTGTGCAATTTACGATTAACATAAATAATGCCGTAGGAAGCTGTACCCTCACCAAAAAAAGTTGCTTTTATTACTTTATTTTTGCGGTGAATACGTTTTTACACATTTCTCTAAAAGACAATCCAAGATACCTAAACAAACAAAAAAATGTTAATAGACTTATCATATTACTTCATAAAAAAATTGAGTTGGACACGGCACAGTTGGATAGAGCAAATGTTTTTCACGTTACTTTATAAAACTCACTAAATAATAAGATATAATGAGTGCCGCATACAATTATTACATTTTCAACAATTCATCTTTCAATTCTCATTTTATATTCGCCTGCAATTACATGGAAAATCCTGCTCATCATGCAACGCGATGAAAATACATTTTTTCCCTCTCTTGACTATAAAGAGAAAAGAGTTGTAACTGTTCTGCATGCAATGTGTAATATAGCTTAATATACAAAGTTTTCTCCGAGAATAAAAAAATCCTTGACAGTGAAATGGGCTGGTAAGATCTCTTCCACTTTTTTTTCCTCCCAACTCATTTTCTCTCCACACGCTCCATCCCTCAAGATTCACACAATCAAAAACGAATTTTTATATTTTCAAATGACAACGTCTAAAACCCATACAAATAACGTTTAACATTGATATTATGATGGTGATGAACGTCAACAAAGGCTGGCTTATTAGAGGATAGTGTCTGAGATGAATAAACGAAGTAAAAGGAGATTTTTTTAGGGTCCCTGTTGGAGAAAAAAGGCTTCTTTTACAGACTCCCGGAGTGCAAAACCGGATTACACTCTGGCTGAAAGAGAAGTGATGCTGTTGGTGTTTGACCGTGTTACATCTGTATCTTTTTCCCTGGCATGCATGTTGAAACTCATGTCTGTTCAGGAGTGGACCACGAGAAAAAAAAACGGAATGGACAATGCCTTGTAATCACAATAGTGGTTAAATAATATGCATTATTACGATATTGTGTTTGGATTGAGTATAAAATAGGGATTTTTATGGGCCGAGTCGGAGACATTATCATCATCATTGTCTAGCCCTTTTGACACTGATCTTGAGAAATTCCAGTTGTTGGTGAAGAAGTTAACACGTAACTTTTCTCAAAAGTTGTGGACATCACCAATTACTCGGTGCATTATGTTCAATTTCTTAATGTACATCAGTATAAGTGAAATGTATTTCTTTTCAATTCGGACATGGTCATGGTGAAGGCTAAACCTGAGTCTGAGTTACGCTTCACCTACTGTCAATTGATGAGCGTGATATGGGGGTGTCGTAGCGGAGAAGGAGGGGAAAATGACTTCCAATTTTTATTCAAATTCAGGACTTTAACCGTATTTCAAGTTTCAATTATTCGCTGTCTGTTTGTACGAATACGATGTTAAATTGGAATGGGATTATTATTTTTGTGAGATTCCATCTCACTCAAGCTGTTTTATGGATGACTAGCTCCAATAGTTTCAATTAGATTGGTCACTTGAGTTTATGACAAAATTCCATATTAAGTCATAACAGCATTTTTATATTGTAAACTGATAATAGATCTTTAGAGGACGGAAGACCCACTACTGTGCACTTTATATCATGGAATAGGGGAATCGTCATAGGCGTTTCCGTAACAAATAGGATATGAGGCTAGGCAGGTGGTTGGTGACTTGGTTGTGATGTTCCCGTTTTTAAGGAAATTAAGTGGTGGTCGTAAATTATTAATTTGAAGCAGAGAGATGTACAAAATATCTGTGTGTTTGTTGCATTTTTAGTGTGCCCTCACAACAAAATACTTTTATTATCTAGCTTCCAAGGGGCAAGCGAATTATGACTTTTTTAAATTAAACGAATGTCTATCTGTACCATGGACTATGAAAAAAGTTAACCGTAGATATGATCGTGATCCGCTCATTTGCTATTGTACTAGTAGATAATTTAATTTTAACTGATCTCGCTAACAATGTCATTAATACCATTATTTTCCCATAAACAGCATGTGTCTATCTGCCGCAATCCCTGCAAGAGACTACAATTTTATTGGTATCTTTTATATGTAAAATTTGTTTTGAAGAGATAAATTCCACAAATGTCATACTACCTACTAGACTGCAATAAAATATACAAGTTTTGATTTATCATTCATATAACTTCTTCTGCAGTTTGCCCGTTACTTTGCGCTACCCATTACACTAAATTCCAATAGAGCATGAACAGCTTGATTGATGGGATAAGAAGCATGCACTCATCAAATCTGAAGTGAATCAATCCCCTCTTGTATAACGATTTACACGAGTGTTGGATTCTGAACACTTGTTTCCCCCTTCTTATCAACCAGCAATATATTTTACAACAATCCAAAAACTAGTCCCGACATGATTGTGACAACAAAGAGGAACTCTCTGACCTCTACAACTCAAATAAGCTTATGCGCATGAGTGAGGGCGCAATAGCTCAGCACAGGAGCAGCAAGTCTAAGGAAGAGGAGCGATAGCTTACCTGGGGAAAATGATTTAATTGGTGCGAGAGCCTCCTTCCCATTAACAAAAGGAGGTTTATACCCGACTCCTTATCGTGAATTGAATTATTTGAAACTTTTATTTTTACGATTGGCTGTAAAGCCTCTTGTGGTGGTGATGGTGGCTCTAACAACCCTCATAACACAACAAGCAATTTCCCGGCTCCCTGGTGCGATCTGGAACATTTAGTTGATAATTAAAACATATATTCTCCATCAGCCAGCCCCATCTCATTATAAAAATATGTTGAGCTTGTTATATGATTTGTGATTTCTCTGATTAAATAGTAAATGTCTGAGAATCGAGAGAGAGAAGAAAAAAAGCATCCAACTTTTTTATTATTGCCATTATTACTCACCTTACAAACAGGCTGCTATCCTTATTATGGATCCTAAAGAGGAAATTATAGTCATATCAAATTTAATGATGCTTTTTTCAAGTAAATTAGTGTACTAAAGAAGGGAAACTGATAAGCGCAATAAACTTATTGTGGGCAAGCCAGCTAACAAGTTTTTTTTTGTCATTTTTGTTGTTTATAAAAACTCTGCTCATTTGATCTTGAGCAGAGATAATTGTTTTAAGGCAGATGGGAGGAGGAACAATGTAGTCATAAAGTTGGGGAATGACAGCCAATATCACTAATACATTACACAATGTACACCCCGTCAGTTAAAAAAGTTTTTATTTATGCCTTCTGCTCAAGATAGTTGAGTTAACGAGGGAACAGGTATATGATCAAAGTTATATAACAATATTTGCCATGAATTTGTTGTGACTGTGTGCTCCCAAATAACTGCAAACAGTTTTATGAGTGGATGTAATAAACTGAGAAATTCCTTCATGCGGCTTGGCCATTTCGTTCTTTGTTCAAAGAAGGGATCGAAAAAATGACAAAAGGACAATTGTTCTTAGATTTCAATCCAATCAGAGCTGTATATTGAGGAAAATGTTAATTTATCAGATTGTAACAAACGCAATTACAAATTGGAGTTGGGATATTTGTACTTATTACGGACTGCTACCACTCCCCTGAACAACTCTAATCGTTTATTAAGATGTGAGGAGAACTTTGTATTACAGATAATTACAATAGGTAAGTAATAAAAAAGGAGCAGGTGCAGTCATAGTCGTATAATTTGCGATAGATAGTATCAAGTAGTTGGGCAATTATATAAAAAAAATTGTCAGCATGCAATTAGAGGGAATATTTTGCTAGTTATTGAATTGGATTGGAGCACTCCCTCCTCATCCCTTTCATAGGGGTTTAAATATGTCACATTGATTTGGTTTGAAGAATGGCATAAACTATTATTTGGCAAATGGCGAGTCTGTTACATTAAAAAATAGTTCAAACTGCCATTCGCTTAGATTTATCGCTTTGACTCAGAAGGACAACGTGTAAATATATTATGGATTTTTATAAAAAGACGCATTACTTTTTTATTTCGTCTCATTTTCTAGTATCAAGGAATTTTGTAGTGGTGGAGGTTTTTTACAATCATGACGTTGCATTGCATGACGTGCTTATAAAAGTCTAATTTTTATTATTTTCCTATTCGGTTTGGTTTTGTAGGTTAATTCATAAGCATAACAGTTAATTATTTCTACATTTTGGACTTTGAAATTTTTTTGAGAAAGCATTAATCTTTATGGAGCCATTCTTTGCAAATCAGGATAAGATTAAAAGTCCAAATCTTCCTTGGGGTGCTCTAAAGTGACGGCTGAACTGTTGTTTAAAAATATGTATGTAAAATGAAGCTGTGTTCTTTTTTACTTCTTTTTTTACTCAAAGAGTAGTCTTGTCATGCATACATCATTATTAGACATGTATTGTTGCTGCTATTGTCACAGGTTTTGATTATACGTTGATTACACGGTTGGAACAAAGAAAATCTCAGATCACACTATCGTAACCCGAGTGAAGCTGCCTCTACACTTGGGGGATTTAAAGAACCAAGCAATTAAAAACCAACTGGGGAATTTTTTTCTGAAATTACTCAAAATCAGCCAGTCCATGCATGCATACAAAATACAATCCATGCTTCCATCGGAGAAAGTCGTGAAATCACTAATAGCTATAAATGTTATCCTTATAAATTTGACGAACCATTAATACTTCCTGATCTTGTAATACCAGATCATTTACAGTTTACAGATAGAAGGAAAAAGTTTTTGCAGTTTGATTCCAGTAATCATAGGCTTATATTAGTGTTCACAACTAGTGATAACAAAGTAATTAGTGATTTGCTTCCATGATATAAATATCGATTCCCATTTTTTGATTCATATAGCCATTGCAGCAATCACGCAAATCTGACTGTTAAGCTGCATTATTGCAACTGGCCATCATTATCAAACGCGTAGTGACCATTATTATTTTTTGGCAGCCTTGCTTACTCACTATCATTGCGTTGTAATTGGCAAAAAAATAGAGCTCAATCCTTATCATGACTTATTACATCATTTAATATGTTTTTGCAAGTATATCTTGCTAAACAGCCCAATAACTTGTGGAGCTGTCCAGAGAGTCATATAAAACAAGTCGGGTTTTTGATAATCCTGTCTTGCTAAAAAATCATCTCATCCTCATCACCCATGCTTTATGCACCATGCAATTTGCAAGTTACAAACTACAACTGGCACTAATATATATACCTAGTCTGGATTCTTCGAGTCAGCCGTTGTGAATGAAAAAAAAAAGAAATTCAAAGTATGCAAGCAGTAGGCACATACCTGCCTTTGTATTTGCATTATTACCCTATTAAAGAAACATCAATTTTTTTTATACAGCTCTTATTCCGTAACAAGCGAAACTTGTCTTGTGTGACTGTCTTGTGAGTCCGTGTTCTGGCCTGACATGATATGGATCTGAAGAGGAAAAATTAATTGAGGCTCATCAAATTGGCCTCTGAATTGTTGGAAGGGGAGTCGAGTGAGTGGAGGAGCATGTTATGTAAACTAGATTTGTTTATATCATATTTCAGCAAATTTCTCTCCCCCCTTCCCTCCACCAATCCGAATCCCAACGTGAGGAATACGGAGGAGAGATGGAGAGTAGCCAAAATGAGATATATTTTCTTTTGGTTTCACCTTCATCCCGTTCCTTACCTCCATTCCTCATGCGCTCAATTACACTCGAATAAATTACCTCCATTTACATATCATTTTCTCATTACATGCCAACCTGCCAGCGAAGGCTGAGCAGCAAACTGAGAATAAAATTATGCCTGTCCGAATTGTTCTGAATGATTGTGCAGCTCCATGTAGCTGTTGTTGACTTGTTGAACACTTCTTGAGAGATTAGAAAATAGAAAATATGCAAATCCATTTATTATACGAAACTGGTAATCGGTCACTCAATTAAATCAAGCAGTTTAACTTCTAATGCGTCAGCTAAATGATCCTCGCTGTTCTTACCTTCTATCAAAAATTAACTACTTCTCCCGAGTGACTGATGATTTTACATGGGCAAGTAATCTATCTGTCTGAATGAATTATTTGAGAAGTCGTGGATATGCAAATGATGGATGGAGAGGATATACTTGTGTAGATTAAATTCACTCCCATCCATCCATCCACATCAGCATCATGATACCCATGAAATGATACTATCTGCTCCTCGCGGAACTGGGAACTGCATAGATTATGCATCCTCAATCCTGATCCTGACAATTTCTGCATTCATGTCGCTCGTCTTGTTCTGAACAAATGGTGGATTTTTATGGGATCTTTTGCGCAAGTATAAAACTTGTGTGTTATGTCATTGTCATTATCAGGATGAAAACCTCTGTTGTTTGCAACCATGTCAGCTTTCTCGCTGCAGTTTTCAAATGGCATCAATTTCACATGGTTTATCCAACTATTATATCGTAAATTAGTACGATTGGTTGTACTTGAAATATAAATACTTAAGAGTCCAATCCCACTAGATTTCTCCTAATTTATTGTAAGTTTATAAAATGCCTTTATAATATTTTAGCCTACTGGGAATTCCCTTCATAGATGTCATTTTAGCATATGAATGCCCGTTCCATTTTATGCTTTCACTATATTTTATTTACATCCATCTGTGACAAGCCGTGCTCAATAAATGGAGGGAGCCGGGCTGCGTCGTAATCACAGAGATTATGCAATTATATCCCTTCAACCGAGGTTTGTGACTGATACGCGTTTACTTTCGTTCAAAGCATCATCCCTCATTTGTTCAATTACACAAGTGCACACAAAAAAACCCACACCGCAAACAACAAAAACGAGTTAACAAGGCCAGTAATAATTCCATCAACAACGTGACAAGCCCTGATAGAGACAGGGAATAGGACAAAACGGATGTCAGATGGAAGAGGGAACAAGTGTTGGATCCCGTGACGTTTTCGAGTGTCCTGTGGGCATTCCTTTTTTGCTCTTTCCTACCCTTTAACAACCCCACTTACGGCCTTTATCGTTACTCGCAATTTCCTACTATTCTCAAAGGTAGTATAAGCTAGAAAAGTGGAACAATAAACGGAGAGTCCCTCAAAAGTACATTCTTTCACCATCATCCCCCACTGGTAAAAGTGCTCAGCATTAGGCCATAAAAATAACCAGAATATCCATAGATATCAATATTCGGATGACCAAGTTACAAATCGATCTACTACTAAATATCCTTATGGGGAATTTGAACTAGAGCTAAAAGGTAATAGCCAATTATCCAAAATATTCGATCATCCCTTATTGTTTTTTCTCCTCCTGAATATAAATTTGTAAATTATTTTGACGTGAGGGACTGCATGCAAGCTCCTGCTGCTGATGATGACGAGCACGATGATTATGACTTTATATACCTATATCATATCCATACAAAAGAAAGCATACTGGGCAGCAGACAAATTATAAGTTTACCTCAGAAACGGCTCAACTCAGCACAAACCATTTTTTTTATTTCCTTCCTGAATTATGCATGGAAGGGAAAAAATGTCAGAAGAAAGCCATAGGCTATATCCATCTAAAGTGATGCTTCATGTTCAAAGTCTTTTGTTTGCCACCAGCAGAGTTATATGGGATACCTTGGGATATGGATATGATACTATATCCAAGACTAATTTTTTTCTTATGATGTGGCATTATTGGCAGAAGTAAAGTAGCAGCGTTGCATCGTATTTACACTGAATATAGAGTGGATAGTTAACAAAGTTCTGAAGAGAAAGGGTAGCTCATGGGCATAAAAGATAATAATAAAATTTTGAGAATTTCAACCGTACTCCTGGCCCTTGTCCAGCAAGATGCACCGTGAATAATTTAAGCCAACCCCCTGCCAAAACAGCTTGACCTGCTGACCATTTTCTTCATGCATTTTTATCGAGTGTACACGCAAGGAGGACGAAATATAATGAGTTATCTCATCTACAGGGTAAAAAAGAGATGGAAATGAAACCGGCTGTTGGTTGCTGCTGCTGTTGAATACTATTATCATATTATCTGTTGCATCATCATCATAATCACCATCCACTTATTATTTATTTATGTTCGTCCTTTCAAAAGTCCCTTGTTATCTCGTACTAAAATAATAATTTACAAATAAGTGGAATGATAACAATAATAGGAGCACTCACTCATTATCTTTTTAAATAACACACACGCCTTTCCTAACATGTTGCCCACTGCTTCCTTTCACTTCAAATTACTTTTGTTTCCAGTGGTCCATCCTATTCTAGCAGCATTTTGGTGGATAATTGAACGGGAAGAGCTTTCTCCCATTGAGACGGGCTTTTAACGCCTAACAATGTCATTAAATATTCAACAAGTTGTGTAATGTATAGCGCTAAAGGTCAGACTTGCAGAGATGTGGAGGTGATAAGCTCAGGCGGAGGTGTATCCTACATTTATATAATTAACTTCAGCAGTATGTATATGCATTGGGTTGCATTCCTTTTCGTCTTGGAACTTGGAACTATTCAATATGAATCCGTAATTTAAAAAAGTATGCATAGTTATGGATAGGAAACTAATAATAAAAAACTGTCACACACAATTGTGTCAAGATTTCACGATGCACTGATTTTATAATACATTTCTGAGAGCAAAATTTTACCACCAGATGCATGAATGGTAGTAGAGGATATTGGAGCATGATCTGTTTGGAATAGCTGTGTTCAGGTAAGCCATAGAATGCCGGCGGTAGAAAAAAAATTACAGCAAAGCATGTCCCTATTTCTTAGTAAGCAGGGGTAAGGCAGTTATGAATTGTCTTCACCTAAACATGGAGTGTTTCATGGAAAAGGAAATTAAGTAGCTGTATTGTATCAAACTTATTGGGAGGGAGGAGCAAGTAATTATTAGCTAAACATTTATTTAGGGTATAATTTATTTAGATCGTAATTTAAACAATTGTTAAGAATTTTTGGTTGGGCTTAAGGTGCCTTAATTTATACATAATAATGTGGAGAAAGGGTGGGAAACCGGTTTCCTCCAGGATACTTGAAAGTATTATTAGTATCCGACGTGACGTAGGTATACTATACTTGTGCACATCTCAAGATCTAATCTAATCTTTATCCAAAAATTATCTCTCATACATAATAATCTCGTTTTTCATCATTCTGATCATATGCATCCGCCTCTTATAAATTTCAAGAGTTGAAATGAAGGCAGTGCAATCATGGTGGGTGTAGTACTGTTTTGTCAATGAATTTTTATATAGTCAATCCATTATATCCCTCATCTCATCTTTGCTTCTATTCAGTAGTTCAAACTTTTATTTAGAATACGATACTCATATTTTTTATATGACTGTGTGACTCAAAGAACCAAAAAACCAACACATTGTTTTAGAAATGATCAAGAACAATTAATTAAGCTTGAAATACATAGACTAAGTCTAACACATTTAAATTTTAAGCCGTGACGGGTATTTTAAGAGATGCTTCATGCGGGTCTGGATTGGAAATAGAAATCAGCTTTGCAAGTTAAATATGCGGATGTGCTAAATTTCATTGCAAATGGAGTTCCGCAGAAGTTGACGAATCACGAATATGTTTTTCATACTTAGACGTTTCATATTCTGCATTTACTTATTTGTTCCTGTAGTTAAGAACAATCTACTAGAAGATAATTTACGAGTAGAGACGGACAAGCTGAAATGAGTGGATGAGTACCAGCAAGAAACCAATAATGTTGAAATGAGAGGCGTTGCTCCTTCCAAAATGGGCATTGTTTATTTTTACGTTTAATGATACGGAGAATGACAAAGTCTCCAATGAAATGGTAGGCAACTTTTCAAATTCATATTGTTCTTGTATCTGTAGTTGTTCATGTTTCATTTTGCTTGTTATTAATAAAGGCCTGTACAATATTATATCTATAGTAGGATTAAGGATTTGGATATGACTACATTCCCAACGATTAATGACTATGACTTGAAGGAATGGTCCGCTTAACACATGGAATGTTCGTAAAAGTGTTTTAGTCAGTACTCATGTCCGTCTTTCGTGAAGGAATTTTGATGGGATAATTTTTATGGGACTTTTATGATTCCATCATGAGTAAAGAAAAGTGAAATACGAAGGAATATCAAGGTCACTTTGTCACATTTTCTTGCCTACGTGAACGTACGTAGACAAAATTTGAATTTATAGATACTTTGCAGTCATTCCGCAATGATAGGAAACAAAAATTGTTATTATTGCGGTTTTTATAGGTTTCTGGCAAAGTCGTAGCAATAAATTGCCAAAATTTTCAGGAAGGGGGTATGTACAAATACTATGTACCTTGATTATGTTTAATAAACTGAGCTGTAAAAATGACTTTGTCTTTTCGTTTGGAATGATTATGTTTTCCTACAATTATTTATTATATTGGATAATTAATGTCACCATAAAAAGAAATAATTACTAGTCTAATGATTTTAGATCCACTGGAAAGGGCGGAGAAGTTTTGTCTCAGCTTGTCTATGCTATAGGGCAGTGGGTGGATAAGTATGGCTGCTGAATAAACTCAACAAACTTTTGTTGAGTCACTTACTTACGAATACAAAAACATGTTCATAAGCTTTTGGCCGAATCTAAATTCATACAGAATTAGCTTATTGCAGAACAGATAAAGATTTTGACCCATTTCTTATCATTTTAAGTAGGCATGCAGAAACTTAGGTACTTAGTTTTAGCCTGTCTCATAGTATCGGAGTCATTGTTGCAAAGAAGAAAATCTGATCATGACAAGCTCACTCCATGTAATATTTAAAGCAAAATATTTCAAAAAGCGATGACATACACAATAATAGCACCCTCCGGATCGTAACTGTGCTGACGATCGGACTACTCTGTTCAAGTTGTGCAAACTTTGCAGAATTCAAACTTGACATGCATGCAAAATGCAAATATTATGGAGTAGCAAGCAAACATTAAGCCATGTTATGCTATGCTATGCTCACTATCAAAAAATTCTAAAAGTCCGAAGAAATATATATCCTTGTAGTCTCACAGCTAGAGAGCAGTGTGCATTGATTTAGTTTCTGCTAACTAAACTTAATCGCATATCAACATGCAATCATGTCTGAACTAAAGGATATAATAAAAGTTAAATGTAACATCAATTCTGACTCAAGCTGGGGCTGCATGTTGCAAATTTGAAGTTTATTATTTGAACATGAAAGCGCAACCGGGACCATGCTAAAAAAAATATCCTGTTATCTGATCCTATAAATTGCCTAAAATTCAAAATGCAATTTTAAGCCAAGACATATCTCCAATTTTACAGGAAAGACTGGAATTTTAATGTCGATATTTACTCAGCCAAACAAACGAGAAGACTTCAACTCTAATTATACCTATCTCAACCTAAACATGAACAAGAAGATGAAAACATGATAATGATTGAATGGTAGTGCCTCATCATTCAAACTTTTCTGTGCAATTTGGAATTGAATTTGCACCACCATGGCCAGGCTGATATGAGAAATGCTTCACGTCCATGTTTTCTAATGCCCATGAAAATCTACATAATTACACGAGACGGTTCAATCACTGACTAGCCAGACATATAATAAAATTATGTGTAATACGTATGTATTGCATTACGTGTTGTGCTAATTATATGATATCAGAATTCATTATATTAAGCCGGGGAGAAAGTATAAGTTGAGCTCTGTGTAGATGAACACGATTACCTTCCAGTTTAGCATCCTTTCCTTGTTATGATTTTATAATGGAATTCCATTTTGAGCAAAAGTTGTTTTTCGCATGCATTCTCACTAGCTCCGTTCCTCCTTTTTAACACCAACTTAAATTCATGACACATAAACTAATTATTATTTTCAAACTGCCATACATGAAAGCGCGGTGCATGGGTTTTATATTCAGATTTCACGAATTGATTGCTATTTTGCAAGGAAATGTATTTGAAATCATTAGTTTCCTTTGTAACTCCGAAGGGTAAAGCCAGTAAGGAAATTCATTATCATTAGGGATGGGTGAAATTATAAAATACTGGACCAGTTTGATGCATCACTCGTTTATTGCACTTATTCTCACTATTCCTTATAATTTGCTATATATCTCCTCTGACTGGAAATTATAATTGGTGGATTGCCTTCCTTTCCTTTAGAACTGAATAATTAATTCAAATTCAACGGCTTGGTGGGTTGTAAAACGAACTTAGGAAGGCTTAAAGCATCAATAGCAATTATTTAGCTACTTTTTTTTATGAAATTGCAACAAAGACGAAAAAAGAAGTTCTTATTACCTTTTCATCATGTACTTGATTATCGAGATTTAAAGGCTAAATTGTCTGAAAAGGCTTTCATTACAAAAAATTAGAGTATGATCTATGCACCAAATTATATTGCAATTTAGCTCCGGAGATGATGATCGGACAATGGATTTTGTGTCAGTTCAGATTTGCTATTGTATAAATATTACAGAGAGATCTAGCTACTTGAAATACGTTTCATCTTGTGGGAGGGGAGGCCAGCATTTCCCTGACATGATACTTGCATTTACACAACTTTCCTTTGGATTAATCCACATATCATCCATATCAACTTAATTGGAGACCAACCTTTTAGCAACTTTGCATTCGTAAAACTTCCACAAATAACCCCCCAGAAAATAACAATAGCTTAATCGACTGGCGAGACAAGACAAGCTCAACTAGCCTCAAGGCATAATTTAGTTGCAAAGTCTAAATTAAACTTTGTATAAAAAAAGTTAACCCACTTGATCTCCTTCTCTTCAGGCGTCTTTCTGTTTTGGGAATCACAGAATGAACAGAAAAACAAAAAAAGTGCAATTTTTACTTAATATGAAAAATGGCTTACGAGTATTCATAGGATTTCTATGAAATTATTCCATCGAGTGATTCAACATGTTGTTGCCATTAATTATATGAATAGTGCTCCAGGCCATTCGAAAAGTAATCCTTCAGTATAGGTGAAATGCTCCAACTGTGCGGTTCGCACCTCTCCTTGAAAATTCACAGCATGTTTTCATCCCTAAATTTTAACATAATAATTTTCCAAAATAATAACATCATTTTACCCCAGACTTGACCCAAAATAAAAATGAGGTTTGCTCATCTCCATTTGCAATTAAATTCTGACATAATCATTCTTCTACTAGAAAAAAAAGTGGCCCTAGTCAAGCAAATATTTGTAGTAAATTGGACGTCTACAGTGGGGTCGCGTCGAGAGCAATGAGAAAGAATACTTGTTTTTGAATGGGCTTATGGAATGCTGTAATATGAATAGGGTAAAATTGGGCAGATTCGCTTATGGTTTGAATATGTCATCGTGAGATTCGTGGGATTATGTCGAGAAAGACAACCCATATATAATATCCAGATGTACATTTCCGATTAATATGCACACACACTACCGGTAATGGGGCGGGGCAAACTGCTCCCCCTTCAACAGATCTGGATGGGAAATGGAAGCAGTGGAAGAGGGTATCTGGCAATAACAATGCAATGGCTTGAGTGCTGTTCTAGCTCATCTTCACAAAGTGAAACGAAATGGCAGTGCTTTTGCAGCAGGAAATATATTCGGTAAAACGGATATGCATTTTTAAAAAATTGTTCCTTTTAGATCCTAATGATCTTTATATGCGTGATAGGCAGCTTTTTATCATGAACGTATTACTTCATTTCACTAAATTAAAATCGCAATGAATTAATAGTTTTATAAAGAAGTTTGGTTTGTTTTAAGCAATAATTTAATGAACTTTCGGGTGATCATTCACAGCATCGTTCTATGAGATACATTACATAACATATAATTATTCATACAGTTTTGATTTGACATCAGCATAGAATTCCACTCCAATCCTCGGTAATAATTACGAATTGTAAATATTTTCACCGTCTTAACTATAAAGTAGGAATATTATTTTATAATAATAAAACGCATGCCCCTGCGCTTGCACTTTAAACGTCTCTTCAGTTTGAATTCATTAGAATAGTTCAAAAGGGGACTCGCACGTAATTGGAACTGACTTCAAGGGTTACTGTGTAAACTAGTATGCACTTGAACCATTTCCTCCTCATCTGCGGAGTACTCATCGTCCATGATTATTTCTTCTTCGTCGTCACTCATCTCTTCTGAATAGTGTCTTGTGGATGAGTCTGCGGATGTGGCTGCTGAGGAGAGATTGGAGCCGCATAAGGGGTGCTCTGAATTATTGTTATTTTGACTTTTCCCTCCAGGACCTTCGTCTTCCTGCTCAGTTCTTTTATGCTTTGTTCGCCGATTTTGGAACCATACTTTAACCTAGTAATTGATTAAAATATATGGGATAATTAGTTAATGAATTGCTGTACACTGGCTCGATTAGCACGAGTCATTTGAAGGCTTCTAAAACAAAGCATGTTAATTACTGTGTAAAAAAGTAGGCTTACTTGAGTTTCTGAAAGTGACAGGGATTTGGCAAGCTGCTTCCTCTCTGTTCCAACGACATAATGATTCTTTTCAAATGCATGCTCTAATCTGAGCAGTTGAGTTGGACTGAACGCTGTCCTAATACGTTTTGGCTTTCGGAAGGGTTGGAAAAGAAAGGCGGGTAGTTCGGCACCTGAGAATAGCGACAAAAATGTTGTTGTTAAATTACACCGACATTTTTCAAGAGGCTAGTTTCCTTGCACATCAAGTAAATACATTAAATATCAAACGACTTTAAAATGACAAAAATTAAATTCTGCTTGGAATACTTTGGATACGGTATAGCGTATAAGATTTAACGCCGCACAAAAATTTAAATTTTTTCTTCTACTCTAAATGTATTGAAAGATACAGATTGAATCTAGTTCTTTACTGAAATGGTAAGACTAAATGAAGATATATACAATCCAATTCAGATTTAAACAAGCTATCTTTACCTCTGATAGGTTAACTAACTAACCGTGTGAAAGTGAAAGATAGATAAAGATCTATCATGCCATTCAGAATTCTAAACTCTTTAAAGGAAAATTATCAATATTTCAAATATTATAAAAACTTTTTTTGAAAATTACACATTGTGCGCTTTAGAAAATTTACCTGGGCCAAATCTTGGGGGAAACAGTCTTGTATGCCTAGCCAACAACCAGGGATAGAGTGGATGGGCGACAGGGTGATGAGGTGCGTTTGGTGGAGGACCCCACGGCGGAAGTCCTGGATGATGGGGATGTGCGCCCGGCATAGTTGGATAGTTTGGTGCTCCAAGCTGGGCAAAATGTGCAAATTGCTGTAGATGTTGAGGTGGTACCATTTGTACTGGGGTAGGGAGATGAGGAGGAGGATTCTGTCCATGATGAATTTCCCCTCTCGTATTATTATTATTTGCTGGACTTCCGGTGCTTCTGGATTCTGGTGAATTACACCCAGTTAAGGGAACGGGAGAACGGGAGGAAGGTGACTTGCGATTGTCACTTGGACTAGGACTTCGAGAAAGTGTTGGACTACTCCTGTTTTCTCCTGTAACACGATTGTTCACTGCACTCGCACTCCCATCATTGTCAGATTTTCTGAGATTGGCTGGGGGAACTTGAAAATTATATCGAAGATGGGCTGCAGGGACCCGTGCTGGGTTTGACCCGGGGGAATGAGAATTCCCATTGTTATCAGCGGTCATACGCTGCTGATTAAAGTGAATTTGTTGCTGAATATGATTATGCAGATTAACCAGGGGATGCTGAGCATTGCGTAACTGATTCAATAAATCGAACTTATTAACACTTGGAAATGCCTTTTGAAACTCCTTATTGGCAAGCAAGGATGAGTCATGATGATGATGATGTTTGTCGCTGTCGGACACTGAATGAGATCTATTTAATACTTTTGTGTTGAAATCAGATGTAATATCATCCCCCTCATCTTCATCCCTCTTCCTCTTCGACTCCCCTCCACTAACTATGGAGTCAATGGAGAAACTGATTTTCGGCCTTTGATGAGCGGCCGGTGGCGGTAACTCAGTGGTTGGTGGTGCTGACGGCATCATACTAATTTTCACTGGGGCAATGATAGACACAAGCACAAATTTGAGGAACTTCCTGTTATTCTGTATGTTTGACTTGATCAGTTGATGATATAGGAACATTACTCTCTGTTTAGAAATGTTCATTTTGATTCTTATGAAGATTTGCTTGCTTGCAGTAAGCACATCTGCAACTCACAAAAGTCACGAGTGTCATTTTCGATAAATTTTTGGCTGAGTAAAAACTGCTACTTGATTATCACTCTAGTTGGTTGCTATTTCAAAGCCCAATATTATTGATATTTTTTGAGTTCATTTATGAAGTGAACTGTTTGTCACTGATTCCTGTACGAAACTTGGGAAAATTTTCACTACAACTTGTATTGAAGGGACAACTTCGTACTTCACATGAGCTCTGAAATTGTGTCCGTCTTAGTGAGCGGCTGGTTAACCAATGAGCTCATAAGTGACTAACTTGGTTGGCTCGCCGATCATGTCTGGTGTTTTGTGCTCTTTTGAGTTTCGACTCTGCTACTCTGAGCACCTCTTGCTTTTAAAATCTGACTCGTAGTACTTCCCAGGCACGCTACCCTACCCAATATTTTTACGTATAGCAACTGTGCTTATGTCTCATAAATGTTAGTCAGCCTTTTCTCTCTGCGTCTTTGTAAGTAAGCTCTGTGCCAAGTGGAATGCTTCAAGCACAACAAATCAGCTCTGGTTACAACGATGACGGGAAAAAGTATGAAGTGGGGATGTTGAAGAAGCAAGTTACATTTTACATGGAGAAGAAGGCTTGTTGTGTGTGGCTTGGAGATTAAATCTTATTTGGAGATGAGGAGTTGAAATTCTGTAGCAAGTTTAATTTGCCCAGGCTTATATACTAACCAAACAACAGGTAAGGATCCAACATCGTATAAGCAGGGAATATATGGGCTCTGAACAAAATTTTTATTAAACACTCGATGGTAGAAAAAAGTAGAAACGTATTTAATTAAGCTTTCCTTTCTTAATTTCAATAACCAAGAATTTTCCTTCACAAAGAATCCCACCATTTTAAATTGTTTTTGTTGGCAAATATTTTTTTCAAAAAAATCCTTTGAAATGGGTGGATGCATAGGTTTCATGCTAATGCATCTGCACGTCAATCTATTTCAAAGTGCAATTTTACTTTAACGTCTCGTTGACTATATCGCGTTAAAACTGAAAACATCGCATCGCTATCACGAAAGGGCAATGAATATAAATAATTTCGCTCACGTAGTAGTAGTAGGGGTGGGGGTAGGACCCGGGCAAGGTTAATTGCTCTCAATATAATTAAAAATGACCGTGACCTTCATAGCCATAGTTTAAATGGCATTTTGAAGGTCACGTGAAGGTCATAACCTTCATCATAGTCGTAGACAATGCTTTTTCAAGGCTATTCCGAGGCCACAACGCCCCTAATTTGTACCTAATTAATAACCAATTAGGTGGCTGACACACGAACTAATTAATAACCAATTAGGACTAATTAGCTACCAATTAAAAAAAACTATGACATTATTCATTGATCAGACAAATTGCACTTGTTCAATTTGCGGTTCATATGAACAAATGATCATTAAGATGATAGACTTGCTTAGCAAGTCTACATATTAATAAGATTGCATTCTGAAATCAATATTACCAAAGAGACAAATTAAAAACTAATCAGCATTAAGATGTTCATATGACCAAGTTGTCGTTAAGATTGAGAGCTTACTTACGGAAGTAAGTGAGCAGAGATCTTAACACGCAGAGCTTGCTTATAGAAGTAAGCAAGTCGAGATTTCAATGGTGTCATCCATCACATGACAGGAGTCATAAGGCCTATATATAAACGAGATATTAATTGTCAATAATCAATCAGAATGGGAAATATACAATCAAAATACCAACGTAGAGTATGCTTCAGTGAAAGTATAGTAATATACTTTTATGAGCATGTTGATGTCCCATATCCATCCGTGACTGACAGAGTCCAACGCTTTGAGTGTTTGTTCAAGTTAATCCAACCGGCTCCTGATTGGTCCTACACGTGTGATGCACGAAAATAGATTAGCTCCGCCTCCTTCAATCAAGACCACTGCTTACGTGTCAACTACGTTGAACACATATCCGCTTATTTTGTCTATCATGGAATACTTGTATTAATTCACAAGTATCCCAAGATACACAAAAGGAGCAAATAATGTGGGTAGTGACTCCTTCAGCTCCAACGTCGGACTGAGAGATGTGAGGTCTCAAGTCTCAACTATATTCTCTTTAGTTTACGTGTGATGCACGAAAATAGATTAGCTCCGCCTCCTTCAATCAAGACCACTGCTTACGTGTCAACTACGTTGAACACATATCCGCTTATTTTGTCTATCATGGAATACTTGTATTCCTCCATTGACTTGTTTTATGACTTGTATAAAAAATGATCATTATTACTCCTGCTTACCACACGCGAGCGAAATTAATGACTTCTCTGACTTGTTCAGTATGCCTCTCCTCTCTCAATAGGAGACTATAAAAAAAACTCATTATTCCAACTACTCATCACGAGATAGAAAAATTAATGACTTTCCTGACTTGATCAGTATGGTACATAATGACATGCACATATTTTATCCTATAAATGAGGAAATCATTATTTTAAATGAACAGTTTGAAAAACAACTTTAAATAAACAGAAATTTAAATTGTCACACATAAACTTACAGATTTTGACTTCTAACCATAATGGGGTTTATCGGTTAAACTAATTCACTGATTATCCCGTTTCGAACCTGAAGGATGTCACAATTGTTGAGGTCAACAGGAAACGTCCTAAATGATTAAATGATTTATGCAAAACGTTCTATGATGGCAAATATACGAAATCAAATAACTTGAAAAGCACAAATATTTAAAAATTATTTTGCTTTGTACTTTATTACCAATTCTTCCATGCATTTACAAATTTTTGGAAAGTATTCCTGATTTTCTTTTATGTTATACATTATATATTCAAGCACAGTGGTCAAGTCTCGCCTGACATCTAGGGTTAAAGATGTCTTGCTTACTTCTCCATGAGGTAGTTTAATTGTCTTTGTGATCACCACAAACTTGCCTTGTTCCAGTCCAGTAGTTTCCACGCTAATTGAGACATGACCAGTTAGCTTCCGATCGTATTCAGTACAATTACAATCACACTCGTCAATGTCACTATCCTCCTCAATAGGTTCCGGAGGCGCACAACTGGGGGTAACTTGCAAACTAGACATGGTTAGCTCTTGACTCTCGAAAATGAAGATGTAAAATGATTTCTTTAAATTTAGTTTCTCTTTTATATACACCTCGTCAAAACGTTACAGCCCATTAAGCCACAATGGGAAACGTTCAATCAGAATACCAGCGCAGAGTGTGCTTCAGTGAAAACATAATTATATACTTTTATGAGCATCTTGACGTCACATGTCCATCCGTGACTGACAGAGTCAGGTTCTATGGATAGAATTGCTAGTTTTGAATGTCTGCTCAAGTTACTCCAACCGACACCTGATTGGTCCTGCACAGGGTAAAAATAGATTAGCTCCGCCTCCTTCAGTCAAAACCGATGCCTGTGTGTCAACTACGTTGAACACATATCCACTTATCTTGACTATCATGGAATACTTATATTTTCTTAAAGCAATACTACCAAAAAAGATCAATTAAAACTAATCAGCATTAAGATGTTCATATGACGCTGATCATATGAGCAAGTTGCCATTATGATTGAGAGCTTACTTACGGAAGTAAGTGAGATTGCTTATAGAATAAACTTGACAATTTTGTTGTATCTATCTTTCCACCAGACAGACAGACAAAACTATCAAAACTGTAATATTAAACTCATACACCCATTTCACAGTGAAAAAATCCAGTGTTAAACATGTATATAGGTAACAGACCATGTTCTATCTATATGCACACAGCATCTCACCCAATAATAACGAGCTACACTAGAATTGCTTATGACTGATTACAAATGTGTTCACAATGGACACATGAGTTCAGTATAGAACTTTTGTACTTTTTCCACACAATGAAAAGGAACAATGACGATTGAATACAAAGCCACTCATATGAGTATTGTGATGAATATCACATAAATGCAGTCATGTAAGCCTTTTATTCTTTCCAATTTACAAATGTGCTCATGAAATTTCATCTATATACGTATATGCATTCTCTATATAGAACACTACTTCCTCTGGGAAGCAGCATAATTTGCCTCTGCTCCTGTGTAAATTTCATATATTTTCATGTGTCTTAATCATCATGTCATATCCATTCGAACTCATAATGACTAACAAAGTCCATACACTGACATTGTGTGAGAAAAATCATATTCAACTAGGAACAATGGAGCATATAGCATGATGCTGCTTGGCTCATGCACTGATGTGTTCTGGTATTGCATGTCAGCATATAAAGATCATTATTACTTCAGTTCAACACGTGAGAGAAAAATCCAGGACTTCTTTGAGAGTATGCTACATAATGACATGATTTTTATCCGATAAATATGGAAATGATTATTGTAAATGAACAGTTAGAAAACAAAGTAATGAAGTTAAATTTAAGCATAAATTTTAATCAATCAAACAAGAACACTAACCATAATATACACAATAAAACACTATGGTGTGAGATTATGAAGACAGTTCCGCATAATAATATCATACTCGTTATATGTCATTTCCATCCGAATATGTAATTTATAATACAAAATAGTCACTTCACAGTGGTGAATTAAAAGTTGCAACTGTATAGCTACAATACATCAAAAATAAAAAATACACAGCGTGTTACACAACATTAACGGATTTTGATAATACATCTTGTACATACCTTCACTAGTTGTCAAAAGCCATATTCCATTCATAGAATGGTCATCTCGATCTGTTCATGAATTTGTGCAAGAGACCAGCAGCAACAGATGTGATAAATAAGCAACAAGATTGTAATTATTCCAGCCCCCAGAATAAAGAATGACAGCAAGCCCCATAAATAACCTGATAAAAGTAAATTAATCTGAAAATAGCTATAGCAGATATTAGATAAAAAATAAATGATTACCCGCTCCAAAACTGTTGGGAGAATCATTCAGAGTAGAATCTAAAATAATAATAATAATTAGCATAATATTTTACCAAACAAGTAAAATTATCATGTATGTATTACAACATTTAAGCGTTTTATACCATAGTCAAGGACTAGATTCACCACAGCACTGACATTAACTGAAAAAAATTTAAAAATTTATTAGTAAATTGATAATTATGGGTATTATACATTTCAGTGACTTAATCAGTTACCAGCAGAAGCAGCATCCAGCACCAACACTTCCGTCGAGGACGGAATCAGGAGAGTGGTGCTGGCAGCTTCAGTTTTGTAAGATGGAGGAGTGGATGTGACTTCAGTGTCGTAAATACTTGTCATTTCTACAAAACATAATAAATATTAATTAAAATTGAATTTAAATAGCTAAAAAATAGCAAAGAAAGCAGATAATTTCTACCAGTAAGAGCAGGAGTCACTGGTTCGGACTCTAAGCTGAATGTAGAGGAGGGACCGCCCAGCACCGGCACTTCCGTAGAGGGTGGAATCAGGAGAGTGGTGCTGACAGCTTCAGTTTTGTAAGCTGGAGGTGTGGATGTGACTTCAGTGTCGTAAATACTTGTCATTTCTACAAAACATAATAAATATTAATTAAAATTGAATTTAAATAGCTAAAAAATAGCAAAGAAAGCAGATAATTTCTACCAGTAAGAGCCAAAGGCTCGGTACTGGTGATGGTTGAGACACTCTCTGGAGTCGAATAAGTGGGAATGGAGGTGATGATGGTGTTCCTTAGTTCCAGCAAGTCTGAAGCCGCAGTAGTGAGACTGACACTTTCCATCTGTGAAGAGAGAGGAGTAGTTACGACTGCAGAGTCGTAATTAGTGTTCACTTTCACCCGGGTTGGTAAATAATAATCCGTGGAATACGATGGTACTAAACCACAGAGATGTGGATTAGTAATTCTAATCTTGGGGAAGGGTATGATCTTCTCTGTACGCAATGCACAGCGAACCTTTTTGGAAAACACGAAGACACATGATTTAAATTTCAGACACTCTGAACATGAAATTTGTTTTTCACATACATTAACGGGAGCAGATTTCCCGTAAACTGTAATGTACAGAACCGTCACGACAACCCAAAGCTTCAGCATTTTTAAGCTTTTACAATTAACAGCCTATGTATTTTTAAAATAATCGTGATTAGATCTATTGATTAGAGTGCGTCAAATTGTAAGATGAATAATTTAACAGAGCAGATAAATGAATGTAGAATATTTTTCAAGACATTTTGTTGGGGATGACAGAAGCTAGTAAGATGTGTTAGCAAATGATTAGCCAAGACTAACTGATTCGGTTTTCTGCAATTGTCCAGTACAAAGATGGATTGAGACAAAAAAAACCATAAATGAGTTTACGCTAAGATATGTTTAGTCTAGTATTCAAAGCTTACAGATTAATCTCATACAAAAATATTATTTTTATAGCTAAAGCCATTACCAAACTTGGATGATTTCACATTTTCTCTTGTCAAAACTACGTTGGTTTAACAAGTCGCCTTCAAAAGTGTGATCGCTGATGCAATCATCGGCATAGGATCTTTGAGCAGGGGATAAAAGTGAAATTTAATGTCATTTCTCAAGTGAAAACGAAATGATGTGATGAATCCTGCTAAAATATTTATTTTGGGATAAACATTCGAAACGTTACTTACGTTTTCAACTACAGCCATGCATGGTATTTTAGGGATGGTTACGAAATGTCATAATATAAACACAGAATAGTGAGTCTGTCGGCTTCCTCTTTGCCATGGGAGGTAACAGTAAATCTGATTAATTGTCATTTTTTGTAAACATAGCATCTATACCTCAGAGACATATGTCATTTCTGATATGATATTATAATATAATTGTTGCAGCTATAGTAATATCTTTCTAACTTGATAAGCTCATATATTACACTTTGATTAGTAGGATAAAAAATAACGATGATATGAGAAGTCTAGGTTTAGTTTTTTGAAAGCAGTGCATAGATTATAATACACTTCTACAATTACAAACTTGGAGTATGGTTTCATGAGCTATCTTACAGGGTTTTTTACATATAGATCCGGACAAATACACATGAAAAATGAGGAAGGATAATTGCATGATCATTGTGCAAGAATCGCATTGTGAGTTTTATGAGATGACACTAGCAAAGTTTTCAAAGGTGATGGAGCATCCACATAGATTTGGTTACATAGCAAACCTTTTTTATTATACATTATTTATGTCAAAACAAAACGACTAAATATTTTTTGATATTGTTTCATCATCTATGACTCAGTGTTATTAATGACTTGAGGCAAAGGAGCTAGAAGCAAAGAAGTTTTTTCCCACAAGAGAAAAAAGTATGAACTGGCTTGGGCTTTTGAACCTTTCTTTCTTCTGGCGATAAACCTTCTCATCGTATCATCATCATCAATAAGTAAATCCGAAAATCATATCATAATGAAAGTTAAGTAAGTACAACTAATTTCATTTTCCCATCCTACTTTATTTACCATGAGCTCGTAAAAAATCTCTCACAGTTGGTATATCTGAGCTTTGGTGAATCTGTGGCAAATTTCACTGACTCCTTCTCTAGTGACATGGGAAAGCTCTGTGTGGAGCAAGAGTAGTGAAAGCCAGTGAGAGGCATTACAGCAGCAGGCGAGCAACCATAATAATATGACAGTTATGCAAAATTCAAGTTGCTAAAAAAGAGCTTTGAAGAATGGAGTTATCCTTTGCTTAAATAATACAGCTTTTACTAACATGTGAATTGAAAGAGTCGAGTTGAAAGTTGCACGTAATTCTTTCAGTTTTTCCCTTTTATCTTCATGAATATGGAGCTAAGCTAAAAAGCTGGATCCTTTTAGCGTTTTTCTGTGTCACCAAATATATGAAATCAGATTGGAGAAAAAAATTATAAGCTGCGTACATATCGCTTATGATATGGAGATGTTGATGGTGTTATAGGATGGAAGTTGTGGATGAAGAGTGTAACTCACAAACTCTTTGCCGATATCTACCATATCATTACCATAACAAAAATTTGATGCGTTTCGTGACGTGACACATTCAAGAAGATTTTGGCAAGAAGAAGTCATGAATACTACTGGTCTCTCATGGCCCATTCTGTCATTGGGTGATGTAGTACGAAAATTTCACTGAAAAAAGATTGGATGCATGTGTTGATATGGACTGGTGAACGTGATGGGACTATATTTAACTGTCCAGTTTGCTTTAATATAGTTACTTTTACTATTCTAAACTACATAATATTATATTAGGTAAATCTACAGACGAATAAATTCACATTTAAGGTATCGGTAATGACAGGAAGTGGGAATTTAGTGAAGAATATATTAAATAAACTTTCCCTTCCTTAATCCCAAAAACTAATTACATGCTTTCCTATCTTTTAGCACACATTAACTTTTTGCAAAACAGAACTTTAACTACAGTTTTGACATTTTCATTCCATTGTTGCTTTTACTAATTTTATGACAAGCTGCCTGCTTCCTATCAACTTCCGCACTTCAAGGATTGAATTAGCAATATCACAAATGTTTTATTATTGACTGTATTTATAGCTTAGACAATGCATTGTGTCGTAAGTCTGCATAATGTGACAATATTTTGTGTTTTAGAAAGTAAAATTGATCTCTATAACTATTTTTTACATTTTGGTTTGATTGAATGTCCCATAAAAAAATTAGTTCATTTTTTGGTAACGTACGACAGAGTGTTACTAAAATATCAATATCACTCCAATCCAATTTTGCTTTAAGCATATCAATTTTTAAAAAATACAATTCAAATTCTTCTAAATTTGGGTTTTTATTAAACACTAGGCTTACTTCATCACTCAGTAAATATGCAGCATTAGTTGTTTCCAAATTATCTGGTTTCTTCATTTGCTTAGCCGGTGTGTAAAAAGTACTGCTTACTGGAGAACTTTTGTTACTTGCAATAAAGCTGTCATTTGATAATTCTTCTGAACTGTTTGTCGTAATGCTACTCTCAAAATCAAATCCAGTAGATTCTCCAGCTGTAGTTGATGGACTTGATGAATATGATGATGATGATGTGTCTGATGACAATTTTCGAATTGGCAAACAACGTTTTTTTCTGTACTGTACACTAAAATCATCATCATTTGACGATATTGAGACTCTCCGTTTTTGACTCTCTTTCTTTGGAGACGACATTTCTCTATAAAATCAAAAACTATTGCGAATCCACAAAAATTTACACTGTTTTTCTCTGTATTTGTTGTTTAGTTTTATTATTCTATTACCTATGAAACCATCAACTTCATTTCTCAGTTTAGAAGTAAGAATATGTTTATGAATATTACCGAACAACATTAGTATTTTTACTCTATTCACTCAATTGTATAGGATACATAGGCTACTCTGCGTGTTAAGATCTCTGCTCACTTCCGTAAGTAAGCTCTCAATATTAACGACAACTTGGTCATATGAACATCTTAATGCTGATTAGTTTTAATTTGTCTCTTTGGTAATATTGATTTCAGAATGCAATCTTATTAATATGTAGACTTGCAAGTCTATCATCTTAATGATCATGTGTTTATATGAACCGCAAATTGAACAAGTGCAATTTGTCTGATCAATGAATAATGTCATATCTTTGGTAATAGTCGTCGGATTTTGATTTTAATTGGTAGCTAATTAGTTCGTGTGTCAGCCACCTAATTGGTTATTAATTAGGTACAAATTAGGGGCGTTGTGGCCTCGGAATAGCC